>JBBPBX010012894.1:29576-53300 GCA_038048925.1 Garcialebias charrua
GAGTCCGCTCGGACAACCGGTCCGAGTAACCGCTCAGACAATTACTATACAATTACGATACTTACAAGCCCTCAATTATTACTCGGACAAGACGAAATCAAATTGCAATGGAAAGAACATTTTAATCGTCTGTTGAATGAAACAAATCCCATCAACGTTGACTTTGACGCTTCACCCGTCGAAGGTCCGATTCCAGACATCACAGCGAATGAGCTCATGGAAGCTTTGAAAGCTATGAAAGATGGCAAAGCGGCTGGACCATCTGGGCTCACGAGCGATATCATCAAATCATCAGGCATCGCGGGTATCCAAACACTGCTACAAATTTGCCGCAAGATCTGGAAGAATGGCTCAATGCTAACTGAATGGAACTCGAGTACGACAGTACCGTTATACAAAGGCAAAGGCGATCCCTTGAACTGTTTATCATATCGGGGTATACGTCTGTTAGAACACCCCCTGAAAATCGTTGAGAAGATCATCGAGCGAAGGTTAACATCATGCATTACAATCGGTAAATTTTGGCTTTATGGCTGGGAAATCCACCATCGATGCGATGCTTTTTTTTCCCAAGATGGCGGCGCGTGCAAACGCAGCGGCTTCTCTCTCTCCCAGCAACACGGTGCTTTCGTCTGTCTTGTCCTGCATGCCGCAATGTGCCGGCACGTCTTCGTCTTGTCTACGTGTTCAAGAACGCAAATATAGCCGTGAGTTCCTGCTTGATGTCGGAAAAACCGCTCATCTGGAAATAAGCAGCGAGCTTGAGGAGCAGCTACGTGCCTGCGGCCTGCTCTGGAAGCCAGCACCGAGCCTCCCTTCATCGCGCCCGCAGTGGAAACGCTACAAACGGCGTGACAGGAAACAGAAGTGGGGTACGCGCGGAGGTATCAGAGCTAGGCTAGCAGCTAGCCCACACAAGCCGGCTATTCCATCCATGGTTTTGGCTAACGTGCGCTCCTTGGATAACAAATTGGATTATATTCGCCTGCTACAAACGACACAAAAGACTGTGAGAGACTGTTGTGTGTTTGTATTCACGGAAACGTGGCTTAACAACAACGTTCCGGACCATGCTGTTCAGCTCGAGAGGCTAACATGCTACAGAGCGTACCGAACCCTTGAGGGAGGTAAGACACGCGGAGGGGGGCTGTGTGTTTACATCAACAACGCATGGTGTCTGGATGTTGCTGTGGTCTACAAACACTGCTCACCTTTAAGACATAAGAGACATAAGACATAAGAAGGTTTATTGACATTGCATCAATTTTCACCAATACAACGTAAATATGTAGTTACAGTCATCCAGGAGAGAGAATGAGTGCAAAAAAGCTGCAGCTCAACAAAGCACATGACATGTTTATCAACACATGATATGTTTATCAACACATGATATACTTATAGCGCGGCCGCTCATCTGTCCCCAGATGAAGGTCAAAAGCAGGAAAACAGGCAAAGACACGGGGTTTTACAGCATTGATATTAAAAAAAGATGAATCACATTTTGTCTTCAAGACACCGCGTGATCCAGTAAAAACCATATCAAAAAGCACATTTAGTTACAATAACAAATGGAGAGACGGCAGGCAAGGAGATAAGTCTGTGAGTAATTTCAGACAAACACAGAGTTCAGCAGATGTGCAGCTGGGTGTTATCTGAGGCTTCACAGAAATCTCTGGGGGGGGGGGGGGGGGGGCAGCAGGTTTCTTCAGCTCCTCGCTCCCAGGAGAATGGCTTCCGACAGCCTACTTTTCAAGGACATGTACAGAAGCCAGATAATATTCTTGTTTGTTATCCAATAGACCACAGTGTTCTTTTCCACTGCCGCCATCAAGTCTGTGGTGCTGTTTCATGGCCGAAAAAAATCCAAATATGTGGTTCCGCTCCTCTCCGCTCTATGAGCTCCCATCTGTCCCTTGATTGATCCGGGGTGGCTGTAAACAAGTCCCAAAACGCACAGCAGGTCCGCGGTGATCCACCACCGCTCCAAGCGAGCGATTGAGCTCATACAACAGCTGGGATGAGGAGCTCACGGCCCGGTTCAGAGAATTTTGCTGATCAGGCAGTGCCGACAGCGCGCTGATAGCTGCCGAAGCCTCCCTCAGTTTCCAGTAACAAACAACTCCGCTTACGCCAAAAAACAGAGCAGTTGCTACCAATAATCCAATAATCCACAAATCCTCCACGTCCTCGACACTTAAGACGGTCAGACACATGGGCTGCCACTGACCCCACGAGTCCAGCACGTATCCAGCCGCGTGTGTGTCGGAGGGACAGACAGCTTCTCCTGGCACGGTCCGCTTCGTGGAAAAAATCTTATCCATTGAAGAAACAGCCCAATTTATTAATTCCATATTGGTTCGAGTGAGCGCTGAAGGGTCGCAGACGAGACGAAAAGCAAGCAGGGAGTAGGAAAAACTTAGGGAGGGAAGAGCAGAAAGATATGCGACCTGCCTTGCCGAGTGCCGGAAGAACAGTGGAGTTTATGACTATTAAATGCAGACCGTTCTATTTACTGAGGGAATTTACAGCTGTTATGATTGTTGCTGTATATATTCCTCCAAGCTCCAACAGCAAAGTTAGAGGTGAGGCCCTGAATGAACTATATCTGCACATCAGTGAACAGCAAACAGCACACCCTGATCCTTTTCTCATCACGGCTGGTGATTTCAACCAAGCAGCTTTAAAGAGTGTATTTCCAAAAACATACAAAAACATAAACTTTGCAACAAGAGGAAACAACACACTGGACCAAGTTTACACCACCATGAAAAATGCCTACAGAGCCCTCCCCCTCCCCCACATTGGTGCTTCTGACCATATCTGTGTTATGCTAAAGCCAGCATACAGGCCACTGGTGAAAGTCACAAAACCAGTCCGCAAGCAGATACGAGTGTGGCCAGAGGGGTCTTCAGAGGCACTCCAGGACTGTTTTGACACCACAGATTGGGGTATGTTCAAAGAAGCTGCTACCACAAACAACAACACATGTCTCCAGGAGTACTCAGACACTGTATGTTCATACATCACCAAGTGCATTGATGATGTAACCAACCTCAAAACCATCACTGTTCGGGCTAATCAGAAGCCATGGCTGACAGCTGAGGTTTACAGACTCCTGAAAGCCAGGAATGCTGCCTTCAAAGCGGGAGATCAGGTGGGCCTGAGGGCAGCCAGAAAGAACCTGGCCCGGGGCATCAGAAAGGCCAAGAAGCAGTATTCCAGGAAAATAGCTCACCGTTTCAAGGACAGCAAGGATACACGCAGTCTGTGGTAGGGAATACAGACCATCACAAACTACAAACCATCCCCCCAGACCTGTGACAGCTCAACCTCTACGCTGAATGAACTGAATGAGTTCTTTGCTCGGTTTGAGGCAAGTAACAGCACACCTATACCATACCATACCAGTTTATTTATAAAGCACTTAAAAATACAGCAGCAGTCGTCCGAAGTGCTGTACAGTACAAGAATAAAAACAAGCACAAAACAATAAAAACAATCAATCTCAATCATATAAATATCAGAACATCACAAGTAAAATAATACAACATTAAAACAGAGATGTGAACTCATTCTGGTTTAAAAGCCAATGAAAACATATGTGTTTTTAAACGAGTTTTAAAAACAGATATTGATGGGGCCTGCCTGACCTTCAGTGGCAGCTCGTTCCACAATTTAGGAGCCAGAGCTGAAAATGCTCTGTCTCCTCTGGTCTTATAAAAGGTTTTCGGGACTGCTAAAAGCATCTGGTCAGCGGATCTAAGAGCACGTGATGGCACATAAAGTTGAAGCAGTTCAGACAGATAAGAGGGACTAAAACCGTTCAAAGACTTAAAAACAAACAATAAAACTTTAAAATGGATTCGAAACTGGACAGGAAGCCAATGAAGGGACATTAAAACTGGAGTGATGTGCTCACGTCTGCCTGTACCAGTCAAAAATCGTGCAGCAGCATTTTGTACCAGCTGCAACCGAGAAAGCGAGGCCTTATTTACTCCAATCAGAAGAGAGTTACAATAATCCAGGCGTGAAGTAATAAAAGCGTGGATTACTGTCTCTAAGTGGCGTCTAGAAAGGAGGGGCTTGATTTTTGACAGGCGCCTCAGATGAAAGAACGAGGACTTAACCATGCTGTTGATGTGACAGTCCAGTTTCAGGCAGGGGTCAATTTTCACTCCTAGATTTGTCACAATCGACTTTTCATATGGGGCCAAAGAGGAAAAATCAAAAGTGGTGGGACTGTCAGGAGCACTAGATTTAAAGACCATAACCTCGGTCTTTTTATCATTAAAATGGAGGAAATTAAGCGCCATCCACCCTCTAATGTCACCAAGACAGTCCAGAAGAGACTGCGTGGAGCCATTTTGTTTTACAGGAAAATAGACTTGACAGTCATCCGCATACAAATGAAACTGCACACCATGCTTTCTGAAAATAGAACCGAGTGGCAGAAGGTAAAGTGAGAAGAGAAGAGGACCAAGGATAGATCCCTGGGGTACACCCCAGGGGAGGGCAGCAGATGCAGAGGTAAAATTATCAATGTTCACACTGAAACTTCGATTTGAAAGGTAGGACCTAAACCACTGCAGAGCTGAGCCAGTGATGCCCACCCATTGCTCCAATCTGGCGATAAGAATTATCGCCAGATTACACCTGCACATAAACTCTCCCCCTTTCCTGATGGCCAGGTGCTGGCGCTGTCCTCAGACAGCGTAAGGCGTTCATTCATCAAGATTAACGCCCGGAAGGCCTCTGGTCCTGACAACATACCTGGTCGTGTGCTGAAGGACTGTGCAGGGGAACTCGCAGCGGTCTTCACGGACATCTTTAACATCTCACTGAGCCAGGCCATCGTCCCCACCTGTTTCAAAGCCACCACCATCATCCCTGTCCCAAAGAAGGCAACGCCCGCATGCCTCAATGACTATCGCCCAGTAGCACTCACCCCCATCCTGATGAAGTGCTTTGAACGGCTAGTCATGAAAAGCATCACATCTGTCCTCCCTGCCTCCCTGGATCCCTTCCAATTTGCATACCGACCTAATCGCTCAACCGACGATGCCATCTCCTCTGCCCTCCACACAGCTCTCACACATCTGGACACGAAGGACTCTTATGTTAGAATGCTGTTCATCGACTTCAGCTCGGCATTCAACACCATCATCCCCCAACAGCTCATCCTTAAACTGGACAGTCTGGGGCTGAACACCTCAATGTGTAACTGGCTGCTAGACTTCCTGACCGGGAGACCACAGACAGTACGGGTCGGGAGTAACACATCTAGCACCATCACATTGAACACAGGGGCCCCACAAGGATGTGTGCTGAGCCCCCTTCTATTCACCCTGCTAACACACGACTGCACACCATCATACAGCTCCAACCACTTCATCAAGTTTGCGGATGACACAACAGTGGTAGGTCTCATCAGCAACAACGATGAGACGGACTACAGGAACGAGGTGAGCCGCCTGGCCTTGTGGTGCGGACACAACAATCTCACTCTCAACGTGGAGAAGACAAAGGAGATTGTTGTGGACTTCAGGAAGAGGGATGCCCAACATGCCCCTCTGACCATCAACAGCACCGCAGTGGAGAGAGTAGACAGCACCAAGTTCCTGGGAGTGCACGTCTCAAAGGACCTGTCCTGGAGCAGGAACACTGCATCACTGGCCAAGAAGGCTCACCAGCGTCTCTACTTTCTCCGCAAGCTGAAAAGGGCTGGAGCTTCAACCCCCATCATGTGCACCTTCTACAGAGGTGCCATAGAAAGTGTCCTGACAAGCTGCATCACTGTGTGGTTTGGTGCATGTACTGCATCCTGCCGCAAGAGCCTCCAGCGCATCGTGAGAGCAGCTGAGAAGATCGTCGGCACCTCCTTCCCCTCACTGCAGGACTTACACAGCAACCGCCTCACTCGGAAAGCCCTCTGCATGGCAGGTGATCCCACACACCCACTACACAGCTGCTTCAGACTGCTGCCATCAGGGAGGAGACTGAGAAGTCTCCAGGCTCGAACCAGCAGACTGAGAGACAGCTCTGTTCATCAGGTAGTCAGGATGCTAAACACTCTGCCTGCTCTGCCTCCCCTCCCATTTGAACTGCCTTAACACAAAAAACTTTCTCACACATTACCACACAACACAAAGATTTTAACACTGGACTCTGTGTCATCAAACGGGTTATTCACTAAACTCTCGGTCATGTGCTCATTCAGTTTGCACTACTCTCATATTTGCACTAATGTTTGTATTACATCACTGCCTATAGTCATACTACTGTTTACATTCACTGTTTACATACTACTGTTTACATTCACTGTTTACATTTATTAATACTGTTTACATTTATTACTACTGTTTACATTTATTACTACTGTTTACATTTACACTACTTTTATATCTACACTACTGCTGATACATATACAGTATTCTCTGACCAGCCTTATTTAAGGATGCCCAATGTGCCTTACTGCATATGCCACTTTGCCTCTATACCAACATCAACTACCTCATACATATACTGTGTACATTAACTCATATGCTGCTTTGCCACTCTTTGCAAATGTCAATGCTAGAACCTTCAGTTTATTTTATAGATATACTTTTTATACTTTTTATACTACTATGCAAAAACTCAGGACAGTATTACACTTTTATTATTTCATTTTATGCTTATGTTCATTAAATGTTTAGTGTTTTAGTGTTGGTGTAAATTTTCATACTTTTATACTACTATGCAAAAACTCAGGACAGTGTTACACTTTTACTATTTTATGCTTATGTTTATTAAATGTTTCAGTGTTTTAGTGTTTAAATGGTTACTGTTGCACCGAGGGACTGAGAGAAACGCAATTTCAATCCTGTGTATGTCCTGTACATATTGCAGTTCTGACAATAAAGTTGACTTTGACTTTGACTTTGATTCACATCATCCGGCAATTACAAGAGAAATATCTGACAAAACATCAACAATTATTAGGGGTGTAATGATACACAAAACTCACGAGACGAGACGAGACATATTACAGAGCTCGCGAGAACGAGACGAGATTTTAATATTAGTTCAAGAAAACTTCAAAGATCGGTTTTATGCCGCAAAAAGGCTTTTATTCTGTTTTAACATGTATTACAAACTCAACTGATGTCTTCATTTTACTGATTGAATCTCCTTAGACCTTAGAACGTTCAACTTTGTTTAAAAAAAATAGATATTCACGCAGGACTTTCCAAAAATTGAACATAAATATCCGCATCAGCACTGACTCTGCAGCCGTCACTCACCAGTGTTGCCAGATTGGGCGGTTCACCGCGATTTTCCTTCTGACTTTTGCGGGTAAAGAGTGCTTTGGGTGGGTGGGACTCTATCTGGCAACACCGGTCACACCGGTGTTTACGCGTGTGTCTTTACATTCGGGGCAGCGTCGGCAGCGCCGGGACCCTCCATCAATGTAGAGGCGTCTGCGGCACCGGGACCCTCCATCAGTAGTTGGGGCGTCTTCTATAGCAACTTCATCCGGCGAAGCCATGCTGTCCGTGACGCTGACTTGCTAGGGGCTCTGCTAGCGCTAGCATTAGCGTCTCGCGAGACAACGTTACCTCTCAACGAGAGATATCGCGGGAGTTTAATATCGCGAGATCTCGTACAACAAGATCGCAATCAGCTGGAGTCTACGTCGACAAAACATTTCCGAATATCTTGTTTGTCTAGTCATGGCAACATACACAAATCCCAAGACATTCATCAGCTCAACGGTTGGGAATACAGATGCGTTCAACATTGGCGTTGGCGTTCACCAAGGCTCGATACTCAGCCCACTGTTATTTATCACAGTAATGGAAGAAATCATGAAGCCGATACGTACTGGCGACATTTGGAACCTGATGTACGCAGATGATATCATTCTAACAGCCACATCAGAACAGAGCGCGGCACAAATATTTGAAGAATGGAACGCTCGACTCGCCGACCATGGGTTCAAAATCAACATTGACAAAACAAAAGCGATGAACACTGGCAAATCTGTCGAATCCACACCCACTGGTTGTTGGCCCTGTTCAGTTTGCAAAGCTGGTGTGGGCAGCAATTCATTCATGTGTCAACAGTGCCAACAGTGGTGTCACAAAGGTTGTTCAAAAATAAGTGGTCCATTGTCGAAAACGACCAATTTCGTTTGTCCCACTTGTATCAATCCACAACAACAAGTACAACGCAACAATACAATTGGATCCATTGTTGTCTAAACAGTCAAGTCGTTTCAATATCTAAGGGATGTGTTGGGCTGTAATGGAACAGCTGAAGTTGCCGTTCGGGCACGTATATGTGTGGTGTGGAATAAATGGCATCTACTCGCTTCTATACTGATGCGGCGCGACATCCCACTTCTCCTACGTTCAAGACTCTATGGCTCAGTGATACGTCCCGTGCTGTTGTATGGCGCAGAAACATGGCCAATGACAACAAAACTCAAACAGCAACTTCTCCGAACCGACATGAAAATGTTCCGATGGATGCAACGTATTAGTCTTAAAGATCACATCCAATCAACCGAAATCCTGCGTCGAGCAAGCTTATGTGCGATTAAGGACGCATGCCGGCGAACCCGTTTGCGGTGGTTCGGTCATGTTAAACGAAGTGAAAACAGTGCTATACTTGCTATTAAAAACCTTGAAGTACCTGGCACCCGTCCCAAAGGCCGTCCGAAAAAGACCTGGGCGCAAACGATTCAACAAGATCTAAAAGTGCTGAACCTCAATGAACTGGACGCAACTGACCGCCTAATCTGGCATCAAAAACTTGATGACAAAGATGTAGCGTCCCACCCCGGAATCGGGAAAACGGACGTTAAACGAAGATAGATAGATATAAATGGAAATATAACTTATGATGAGAGAAAAGTAAACAGTTTTTAGAGATTTTTTAAAAATTCTATACACTCCACAAATAAATCCAACAGATGAGGATATCAATCAATTCTTGGATAGAGTAACACTTCCAAAATTAAACAGTAGTCAATCATCAGACCTAGACTCATCATTAACATCAGCAGAACTCCATGAAGCCATAAAAAATGCCAAATAAAAAATCTCTTGGACCAGATGGTTATCCAGCAGAATTTTATAAAGAATTTTGGAATATATTGGATCCAATATTTTACAGAATGCTATTAGTCTGTCAAAGTATGCAGGACTTTTATGTTGAAAACAGGCTATTACACTGCTACAAAACCTTTACAACACACATACATCACAGAGCCACGGGGTGAAGGCCTGTGGCAGTGCCTCACTCTTACCAGATGGGGAAGGCAACACACACACGCACCCGCACACACGCGTACACGCACGTGGGCGCACGTGCACACACGTGCACGTGCACACATACACTCCCACACACGCTCAAGGTAGGAGCAAGACAGCCAGGCCTCTTCTTAGTGTTTCACACAGCTGCAGAAGAGAGTTACTGGGGAAGGTAGTTTTTGCTTTTTGCTTCAAGGACTGTTTAAAAGTAACAAAAACTATTTTAACAAAATAATAAGAATAAGAATTATTACAGGATCCACACTAAAACATTCAGAAGCAAAGCGTTATTGCAGACAGATGAGGCTTCTTATCAAGACATAAGCATGCACACAGAGAAACACACAAGGAGTTATAATAATAATAACACATGCACTCAAGCAGGTCTCTCTCGGAGCAGAAAATAGTTCAGAGCAGATAAGAAACAGCTGAGGCCTTTTATCAGAACAGAAGAAAGGCTGCAAGAAAGAGTTTTTAAAGCATTTAAAGAGTAACAAACATGTTGTCTCATGCAGAACTAGTTAAATACATATCAATGAATGAAATATAATCGTTTATGAAACAGAAAGAGTAGTTATAAATTGTATTAAAATCAGACAGAGCATGGAGTAGGCCTCGGCATACATAACATACACACACACACACACACACACACACACACACACACACATACACACACACACATAGAGGCATGCTGTCATGCACTCAAGCAGATCTTGCTCTGAACAGAATTCGGTCAGAGCAGATAAGTAACAGCTGAGGCGCTTATCAGACAAAGTCTGCTCAGAATAGAATGCACACTTTACAGAGAAAGAAAGCTGCAGGAGAAACTGCAAGAACGGAGCGTTTGTTGATTCAAGGCCTGTTAAAAATTAAAAGAGTGTTTTTAAAGCATTTAAAACAAAAATAATCAAAATAAAATGTATGTTCTATGATTAAATGGAGGTGTATAATTACAGTATTGTGATAATGATGTGATTAATGTATGCTATGTAAGATTTTGTAGCAAACCAATGTGTTTTTCCTACGGGTTTAGTAATGTAGGTAAAGGTTGAAGAAATCTGGGTGAAAGTTTAAACTTGTTTGACCAGGAAGGGAGGGGCTGAGAGCTGAAGAGAAGGAGAAAAAGATTATGTCATTGTTCAGTGAGGGTTGAGAGGAGGTGTAAAAAGTTACCTCACCACTGACCAATGAAGCCCTAACAAAAGTGATGTAACTATCCAAGGGGGGAAGCAGAAAAAGCCCAGTTTCCCTATAAAGGATGAAGTTTGAGAAGAGAAAGGGACTGAAGATTTTTTGAAGACCATTTGGATATTACTGGACAAAGACGGACGCTCTGGAACTAAAAAGAAGAAGATAGAATATTCTAAAAAGACTCTCCTTGGACAAAAAAGGAGATCTTTTTGCTTCAACCTGGATCCCTTGCTATTCTTCAAAGTTTGATTAATTGCAGAGCTGGAATATAGCTTCAAATTTTGATTCAGGATTGAGGTATTTTTTCCTTACTTTTGGTAAATAGCCCTTGTGGAGTTGCTGACAGAAGGTAGGGAAATATTCCCGTTCTTGTCCAAAGAATTAAAATTAAATCAAATTTAATATAACAGCAAAAATGCCTCCTTCTCTATGAAGATTTAAAGATCAATTGCAAGCTTTGTTGATGAAAAATTAAAGTAATTTTGGGAGAGTTGAGCACCGACGGTCTGCCGCGAGGCTGTTTACGTTGGTGGGAACACGGTGTACTCTTTATCTCCATCCTGCTGATAGTACCTCATCAACTGGACAGAACCAAGAATCTTGTGGAAAAAACTACAAGCTTTGATGAATTAAAGCAGAGAGTCAAGAGTGTAACGGGTGAGTTGTTTCTGTAAGTACACTATGTTCCATTTTTAGGCTCCGGATTAAGGATTTCTTCCTTTCTGTCAGCAACAGAATAAAAGGAATTTAGAGGGAGTCTTGTACATGGTATCAACATTTTGGAAGATTCCAGGTCTGTGCTCTGAGGCCTGAGGTTTCGTAGTATTTGATAAGGGTACACGGCGTACTTTTTAGGCTCCGGCCGGCTAAGGAAGGCCTTTTCATCAGGACCGCAGAACAAATGAATGGATTACAACATTTTTGAATGGATATAACACTTTTGTGGAATAATTGATTTGCCTAAATGGATTACCAGATTTTTTATGGAATGCAACAGTTTTGATGGATTAAAACTGGGATTTTTAACACAACAGAATTACCTGGAGGTTTTTCTGTGGAATTACAACGAAGACTTATTCAGTCTGTTGGAAGTGCAGACTTTTCTGACTGGAATACAACAGAATCACCTGGAGGTTTTTCTGTAGAAAAATAACAAGATTTCCTTGGTGGGATTATGAGTTATGTGCACAGAATCAACATTCTGGAAGACTCCAAGTCTGCGCTCAGAGGACTGAAGTTTTGTTTAGTATTTGAGGGAGCAACGTGTTATCTCCACCTCCTCCCCGCTGCAACGCTGAAGGGTTTCATCTGCTCGACTGAACCAATAATGGAATATGATTGATTTTTTCCCGAATCATCAATTTTTCCCTGAATGGGTTTAACAATTTTGTGGAACAAACAAATTCTTTTTGATTAAATTCAACTATTAATTAAGTTACTGTTTTGGGTCATCTGAAACGGGGTCTGCTCGGACTGGCCTTGGCTTATCAACTTGTTTTGAGCTAAGAGAACACGGAGTTCCCTGTCCTCCCTGCTACGGCTGAGGGTCTTTCATCAGCACCACATAATAAAATGATGGATTAAAAAACATCAATTGAAGGAATGACTAATTTTTCTGATCTGGATCATACTGAAAAGGATTTTTTTGTATGAAACAAACAACATCTCCTGATTGGATAGCATTTTTGATGGATCAAAACTGCTCTTCTGTGAAGATACCATTTTATTTATAATTGAATCAGATTTTTGTGGAATAAATAAAACTATCCTGGAGGATTATAAAACAAGTTTTCCTGGTGGAAATATAAACACAAGTTAGAACACAACAAGATTACCTGGATGGATTAAACAGATTTGATTGGAATCAGATTATTATTGAATAAACCAACATTTTTGAAGATCATACAAATTATTGATTGGATTACAACTCAATTCAATTAAAGCTAAAAACACCTAAAAACCCTGCCTGTGGAAAGACACCTTTGGTGAGTTGTTGAAACATTTAACTCTCTGAAATGCCAATAATGTAACCTGATGAAATATTTTCTGTAGTAAGAAGTGCTTATGCTGTTATTCCTTGCAATTATCATTAAAATAACACAAAACGTACAAATCTGGATTTTTTATTTGACTCATCTTGATATTAAATGATGGAAAACTTGGTTCAAGATAACAACAAAATTATTGGAGGCTTTGAAAGGTTTTATTAGCTTCTAGATTATAAACAATATCCTAGGATTTTATTTTCCTAAATCCTAAAGCATACTAGGCCAAAAACAATTGCTATCTACAAGAGGTAAGCTGTCGTTAATGCATGTTTCTCCGTGAGATACGATCTGACTCCATTCTGCTAAGTCAGGTTATCTGCTGAGTGAAACGAGGATATGACATGTAGATCGGAGATAGTGAACAATCCTAACTGATCTGGAGACATATCGGGTAATACTCGAGTGCAAGGACTCGTTAAGGAACCTTTAATGGAGTAGGCTGGAGCGAGGACTTGTTGCAAGGTCCTACGGCTACCTCACTCACGTAGAACGACATGGCGCCCAACGTGGAGCTGGAGGGGCATTTTTAAAGAAAAAGGACTCAAGAACTCAAGAACTCAAGATACCAAGGCGTGTGTCAGTGGACTGACCAAGCGCCAAACCACAACTCTCCTAGGGTAGAGGAGTTGTGGCGCCCAACGTGTCCCTGGATGGGCATATTTAAACATGCCTGGGTGGGCTCGATGCGACCTTGGGCATTTTTTGAAGAATAAAGAACTCAAGAGACAAAAGCGTGCGTCAGTGGACTGACAAGCACCAAACCACAACACTCCTAGGGTGGAGGAGTTGTGGTTACTGGGCTAGCTACCAGTTGAGTACCTTTTAACTCCATAGCAGTGGAGCGGGGTACATAGGGCTTACTAGAAGACCAGTCCAAAATGAACAATCCAACTGAACCAAAACCCGATCTAGTATCTACTGCCACGATGGAGGATTCTCAAATCCAACAGATGCGACCTTGGGCATTTTTAGAAGAATAAAGAACTCAAGAGACAAAAGCGTGCATCAGTGGACTGACAAGCGCCAAACCACAACACTCTTAGGGTGGAGGAGTTGTGGT
The DNA here is from genome assembly GCA_038048925.1 of Garcialebias charrua. Taxonomy (NCBI): domain Eukaryota; kingdom Metazoa; phylum Chordata; class Actinopteri; order Cyprinodontiformes; family Rivulidae; genus Garcialebias; species Garcialebias charrua. The sequence goes on from JBBPBX010012894.1 coordinate 43,175, forward strand.
TACTGGGCTAGCTACCAGTTGAGTACCTTTTAACTCCATAGCAGGGGACGGGCTACATAGGGCTTACTAATGGTCTGTTGATCACAGATCAGGAGTAAGATTAGCAGCAGGTCTGTTTTCATCCCAGGATCAGGGACATAAAGTCAATCGGCTTTGAAAACATACCGACTCAAGACGACAAAAACGAAAAATGGCCACAGAGGTGGCACCAGTAGGACTGGAGGACCAGTCCAAAATGAACGATCCAACTGAACCAAAACCCGATCTAGTATCTACTGCCACGACGGAGGATTCTCAAATCCAGCAGAGGCGACCTTGGGCATTTTTAGAAGAATAAAGAACTCAAGAGACAAAAGCGGGCGTCAGTGGACTGACAAGCGCTAAACCACAACACTCCTAGGGTGGAGGAGTTGTGGTTACTGGGCTAGCTACCAGTTGAGTACCTTTTAATTCCATAGCAGGGGGCGGGGTACATATGGCTTACTAATGGTTGATCACAGATCAGGAGTAAGATTAGCAGCAGGTCTGTTTTCATCCCAGGATCAGGGACATAAAGTCAATCGGCTTTGAAAACATACCGACTCGAGACGACAAAAACGAAAAAATTGCCACAGAGGTGGCACCAGTAGGACTGGAGGACCAGTCCAAAATGAACGATCCAACTGAACCAAAACCTGAGCTAGTATCTACTGCCACGACGGAGGATTCTCAAATCCAGCAGGTGAGAGCACGCATGGATCAAGGACAACACCTCACATCAGTCTGGAATCGACTCGGACGTACAGTTCCTCGAGAAATAGATGTTGGGGCTCTGAGAGTGGTAGTAAGGGAAAGGACAAGAGAGGTGACCTTCATTGGTGTGTCCGATGAGACCTTGGTCCTCCAGATCGATCAAGCAGTAAAGTCTGGTGACCCAGAACAACAGTGTTGGGATGAAAAGAGAAAAGACGGGATGAAACAATAATAATAATAATAATAATAATAATGAATTCAATTTATAACGCGCTTTTCATTAGTGAAAATCTCAAAGCGCTACACACATTGAATGCTACACACATTCATACACCGGTAGCGGCAGACTACCATGCAAGGTGCTTTCCAGTCCTACCGGGAGCAACTCGGGGTTAAGTGTCTTGCCCAAGGACACAACGACACATGGTGTGGGGAACCGGGATTCGAACCGCCAACCTTCCGATCGGGGGACGACTGCCATTACCACTACGCCACGGCCGTCCCAAAACCCAAGAAAGCAAAAAGCAGCCCATAGGGCTCAACAACAACAACATCAACACAGGGGGCATCAAAGACAGCCAGAACCAGGGTGTAAGGAACAACCCCCGAGACCCCAGTCAAAACCAAAAAATGGGGACCAACCACATGGAAGATTTCAAGCGCCAGCAGCTAACACAACACCTCGAAGATGGGGCGACTATGTGCCCTCAAAAGAATATGCTAAAATGACCCATGATGAAAGAAAGGCCCTTCGTGAATTCCGACTGAGAAGGGATGGGGGGCCAGCTGAATAATGGCCGAAAGGTTGCGGGTCACCCTAGATAACGCTTATTAGGACGTGTCGAAATCTATGCCAAAGTGGATGGAAAACCTTACCTGATAAACTCTGGGGCAGAGGTGTCTATGACCCGCAAAAACCTAAAAGCAATGACACCTTACGGTTCAATTGGCAAACAGGACCGTACAAAAATCTGTAAATATCCCCGAAGTAACAGAACAAAGAGTGAATGAGAGCGAGTTCTCCCCGGATGGGAAAGAGAAGTTGAAGCAAATCATTGAGTCGGCTTCCGTAACTAGATTCAAACATGACTGCGAAGGCCTAGGTTCAAAAACCATACACCTCACTGAAAGGGGAAGAAATGGATTTGAAAGTGCTAAGGGAAAACTGGTGACTCACCATGACTTGTGGAAGAAAATAGCCGAAATCAAGCTGAATCTACAAGTTAGAGGTGGAGCACCAAAAGTCCCGCACCAAGAAGAAGGAAACTACTGGTAGGGAAATGAAGAAGTAGACGTTCTGTACAACAAAGAAAAATCGTTTTGTCGATCGAGAAATGAGAGAAAAAAACGGCGAGCCGAGGGTCCCACAGAGAATACGTGTTGGAGGTTGTGCGTAACGTGCATGAAGAGCTAGGTCATGCAGGCGTACAAACCTGGACACAAGAGGAGTTGGAGAGTCATGAGCTCTGGATTCCCATGTAGCAAATTCGCATGGTACTGCAGGACTGTGTGGTATGTGGTCAATACAACCTCAGGACGACACGGGTACCGAGTGGATGAACAAACTGGCAGGTGTCACGAGTGGCACTTGTTAACAGTAAGAAAAACTAATAGCAATGGTGTTGTTATCATGCTGAAACAATTCTGTAGGTCGTTGGGCTTTCCAAAGGAACTGAGAACTAATGATGGGACACACTGTCGCAACGTACAAGTGGATCACTAGTGTCCGACTTTTGGGGTGATGCGTTTTCTCACTGTCACCCACAACTCAAGCCAACAAAGTTGCCGAAAGAGCCATAGGTTTAGCCAAAACATTGGATCGCTAAAAATGCTAATACCAAAGAATGGAGCACTAAAACTGTGGAAGTAAGGCAACCCTTGAATGACAGGCGTCGAGCTGGAAGATCCTCCCCCGGTGAGGAGCTTAACCAACGTCAATTTAACATGCTTGAAAGTAGCGGGCCTCAAGGTTAAAGAGGAACAACCAGCCTCCAACACTTCATTTGAGGTTGGACAAAAGGTGTGGGTCAGATCACAGGATCACCCATCAACAGTTGCAGTATAGTCAAAATACAATGCCACAGACAAAGTGAAGAGAAGTGGAGTACGCCAAGAGAAGATACCTGTCAGCAGAATGGGGAATGATTAAGTGGAACAAGCTGTAAAACAGCTGTGAAGTCAACATGGAACCTACTGGCCTACCCATTTGGTGGGAAGGACCAGGAAAAGATAAGCCCCTCAAACCTGAGGTGAAGAAAACAATATGAAACTGGGAGCCCCTCAAAACCTGAGGCGAAGAAACAAAAATATATGAATAAAATAAGCCCCTCAGAGCTGAGGTGAAATGAAAAGATGTACGGGAGTACAACTGAAGCCAGTAAGGTGGATACCTTTATTTGTGGGAAAAGTAGGACCACAGTTTTACCATGAGTAATTAATAATGTAGTAATGTAGTAATAAGTAATGATCCTCACACAATGGGAATTGAGTGAAAGAGGCCCAGAAGATTGTACCTGTGAATGGGAGGGGACTATGGTGAAGTACTGTGTAAATTGTCAAACGAGGATGCTGCAGATTCCCGGAACAGTTGCACAAATGGTAGACATGCCCATAAGACCTGACTCCACCCAGTGGATTAAAATCTCAGTACAGATGGTCGTGGCACCATACAAGGGAGTGTACTCGATGGGAGCTATGATACAGCTGATCAAAGACAATAAAGAAGACACAGAAAAGTCCCAACCCAGTAAAACAGAGAAAAAGCGAAGTGTGCTGAGCGCTTGGGCCAGCAAGACATTTCTGAGGAAATGGAAGCACACAAACATGGAAATGGACAACTAAAAACTGAACGACGGGGCGCTAGAATCATCAAAGGATCTCATCATTGCAGAAAGAAAAGTAGAAAATTGTTAAATCAAATCATGATGTGTCCAAATTATATCTGGAAAGGGAGAGATAATATAAAATCTGCAAAAATCATCGAAACATGCTGGTCCTGGGACAGAGACCCGCTTTACAATGACTCAGACTTAGAGGACGGGGAACCCACATATGTGTGGAATTTGCTGATTGAACGATCCAGGAGAGAACCGTATCAACCAGCTCTAATTGTATGGAAAGAACTGGTAAAGTTAGACCCTCCCAAAAAAGACTACACTTTGAACTTTAACAGAACTAAAAATTACTACTGCTCATGTATAATGTTCTACAGGAGCAAAGACCTAACTAAAGGGTCTCATAGGTGTATCCTTGACTACGCAGTAACAAAAGACTCATGGAGAGTGCCATACAACCCCAGCCCAATGGGGACACCATGGATCTTCAATGTTGTCTATTTAAAAGTTCTCGGAATGCAATTCAAAATCAGATGGGGCCATAATTACAGAGAGCCACATCAAACACATTTCTGCGAGATCTCCATAGGGGAGTTGGTGTCACGATCCATTAGGTTTGAACCCAAAATGCAGGCAAGATGATTGAAGCAGGAGATGTAATTTTAAAAATAAAACTTATTTATTTTTAAACAACACAAAACAAAAAGCCGGCGTGGCGGCAAAACTTTCAAACTAAGATTTAGGCAGGCAAAAACAGGAAGGGTAGGATCAGGTAGGAACAGAGGACCGTGATGTCTGTGATCAGAGCTGCAACAAAAAAGCAACAATGACTGCGCAGGTTGGAAGGGGATGACAGGAGACTAAATGCAGAGCAGAACAGGCATAAGGAATGAAAGTGATTGCTAAGGCTGAGGGGGTGTGGTGAACTGTTGATTGACAGGAGGGCATGAGCAGAAGGAATGAACTAAAGCAGGCTGAGGGGGTGTGGTGAACTGTTGATTGTAGAAAAGAGCAGATGAGCTGAAGCAGGCTGAGGAGGAAGTGAAAAGAAAGGACAGAAACACAGTAAAAACAAGACAGGAGGGCATGAGCAGAAGGAATGAGTAGAATGAGCAGATGAGCTGAAGCAGGCTGAGGAGAAAGTGAAAAGAAAGGACAGAAACAAAGTAAAAACGAGAAACATTCACACAAAGCACAGAACACAAATTAGCAGGGCAGAAGAAACAAAGAACAAAGATTAAGTAGGGAAGGCATGGTGCAGATGAACTGATTAAGCAGGGAAGGTATGGTGTAGAGAAACAGGAGCAGAGGAAGGGTGACAGGCATTACTGGATGACAGGCTGAACTAAATTGGACGGTGGACAGAAGGGGCAAGAAATGTGACAAAAGGAAGTCAGGGGCAGAGGAAGGGTGACAGGCATAAAGGGAGAGGGTCAGGCTAAAGGGCGAGGGGAGAGGGTCAGGCTAAAGGGAGCGGGTCAGGGAGAAGGTCAGGCTAAAGGGAGCGGGTCAGGCTAAAGGGAGAGGGTCAGGCTAAAGGGAGCGGGTCAGACTAAAGGGAGCAGGTCAGACTAAAGGGAGCGGGTCAGGTTAAAGGGAGAGGGTCAGGCTAAAGGGAGCGGGTCAGACTAAATGGAGCAGGTCAGGTTAAAGGGAGAGGGTCAGGCTAAAGGGAGCGGGTCAGACTAAAGGGAGCGGGTCAGGTTAAAGGGAGAGGGTCAGGCTAAAGGGAGCGGGTCAGACTAAAGGGAGCGAGTCAGGTAAAAGGGTCAGACTAAAGGGGTCAGGCTAAAGGGAGAGGGTCAGGCTAAAGGGAGCGGGTCAGACTAAAGGGAGCGGGTCAGGTTAAAGGGAGAGGGTCAGGCTAAAGGGAGCGGGTCAGACTAAAGGGAGCGGGTCAGGTTAAAGGGAGAGGGTCAGGCTAAAGGGAGCGGGTCAGACTAAAGGGAGCGGGTCAGGTTAAAGGGAGAGGGTCAGGCTAAAGGGAGAGGGTCAGGCTAAAGGGAGAGGGTCAGCGGGGCCGCTGAACGTGACAGTTGGAGGTTTGGACAACAAGCCGAGCCATGAAAATAAGCATCTACAACCAGGAAACTAACCCAAACAAAATAGTGGTTGAAAACACAGAGCTGCCCCTACGAATGCTGTGTGATCGAGTTTGCACGTCCATCAACGATTGGGAAGAGTACCCAGTACGAATGGCTTACAGGATGACTGTATCGTACAGAGGACACCCACTTGTCAGTACGGTAACAGCGCTGGAAGAAAGGGGTGAACATTATGTGCGATATGGAAGAGAATCCATGGAAATGTTCAGACAGAGACTGTGGGAGGCGGAGGAACAACGCCAAAGAGGTGAGGACCCATCTGACGAAACTTTTTGTGAGCTGCAAGGCCCTCAGCTTGAACCTGCATGTTGGAGGGTCTATCAATGGAAGTGGGTGTGGAGAGGGTTGAGACCAGAATTGCCACACCCATCTCCTCTCTGCGTGGTACTGTACAAAGGACGTGTGAAAGGAAAAGAGGGCCAGGTCCCAGTGAGAGTCAAATGCGACCACATTGGCAACCTGGAACGTCTGCAGATGGTTGACCAGCTCACACCATGCAGCATGCAGAACCCCATAGAAGAGCAGTAACGGAAGAAGACATCATAGTCTCAAAACCAATCAACAAAGATACAGAAAACATTTTGATTCAATTTAACAAAGTCGGCCCGAAAATATCAGCCCTAAAGATAGCAAAAAACATAGTATGGTTGGACAAACCCGAAGTTGACATCTCTATATGGGAAAACTGCACCAAAAACTATTTCTACACAAACACTAAAAATACCAGAAAGTCTCATTTGGATGAACCTCAAGAAGAATATCACCCTAAGCCTTGTCCTCCAACCTCACCATGGATATTTAATGTGGTCTACCACCTGATGATAAAAGGAACAAGTATCAAATTGAGATGGGGACCCAAACCCCAACAGAAATGGAACCTGGAAGGACCCCAACCTGAACCTACCGAATGGCTGGTGATTTGGTGGAAATGGGTATGGTAAAGACTGCAACCTGGATGGTCACACCCCTCTCCACTATATCTGGAGTTCCTCAAAGATCAAGTGACCATAACTCACAGGCGCTCGAAGAGGGAGCCCAGAGCTAAAAGAAACAAAGTCTTTGAAAAGAAACTCTCTCAACATGATCAGCCTGGAAAGGAGACTAAGTCGAGAAGATTCAAATAGCGATGCAGATCCACACATCTATGAAGATGTACCACACATCTATGAAGATATGGCAACCCCCTAACCGACCTAAGGACTGTTTAAGGATTATGAGAATGGATAAAGCAACTTGTCTATGAACCCTGCTACGGGGATTTGTAGTGTTAATAGGCTTAGTTATGACTTCCGGTTATGACGCGGTGCTGAGTGGACGTGCGTTGAAGCCCTCTCCAGCTTTCTTTCTAAAAAACTAACTTAACAACCTATACTAACTTGCTTCGCGTCTCTTCAGTCAACGGGACTAGTTATCGCTGACCAGATGGCACCGAAGACTGCAAAAACGACTTCTAAAAAGGGTTTGATAACGTCTATGTTGAGCCCAGTGCAACAGTCCGGGAGCAGCAGGCTAGCTAGCGCTAGCACGGCCTACAGCGACGGTGCGGCTTCTCCTCCAGCTGGTGGAGGCGCTTCGGATAAATCTCCCGTTAACAACAAATCCACAGTCACAGATGATGATGGACTGGCGGCCATGGAAACAGGTACCACCGACCTCGTAGCAGCTATTAACTCGATGAAAGATGACTTTGTGAAGAGGTTTGATAGCTTGCTAACTGCTATCCAGGAGGTGCAATCGGATATAAAAACTGTTGCTGCACGTGTTGCGCAAGCTGAGGATAGAATTAGCACTAACGAGGATATTGTTGTTTCCCTGCAAGCCGACAACACTGCTATGAAAACTGCTATTGATGCTCTTCAACTAAAAATAGACGATTTGGAAAATCACAGTCGCCGCTCCAATCTTCGTCTTATTGGTCTCCCTGAAGGGGCTGAAGGCTCTGACATGTGTGCTTTTTTGGAGAAGTGGCTGCCTGAAAAGTTTGGTGCAGAAACATTTCCAGTCCCGCTGATCATAGAGAGGGCACACAGAATCGGGAAGGCTGACGCTGCGGGGTCACGGTCCAGAGCGGTGGTCATTAAGCTTCTGAACTATGCTGACAAAGTCAGGATCATGAAGGCTGCCAGGGCGAAGGGAGAGATATACTTGGAGAATAAAAGAGTGATGTTCTTCCCAGACGTCTCTGCCGAGCTTATGAAAAAGCGCAAGTTATTCGACCAAGTAAAGAAAGATCTAGCTTCTATTTCCAAGGAGGTACCGGAGCTGCGCTACGGTGTTGTTCATCCGGCCATGCTTTTGGTGACCTACAAGAAGAAACGATACTCCTTTGATAAAGCAGCAGAAGCTGAGTCCTTCGTTGAGCAGCTTAAGAAGGAGCGAGATCTGGTCACGGACTAGGTTGAGGTGCGATAGAGACAAACTGACCTGTGGAGTATCTCTTTTGATTTTGTAGCTGCTTTGTTGTGGAGCAGCAAACAAAATATGTGATATTGACTAATTATTTCTCACAATGTATGCAAATAAGATCACATATTGCTAAGCGTATCGTTAAAACATATATTTTCAGTTCTTTGGCTTGATGGTTTATACTGTACAGGTTATTATTAAGGTGTCTGCATTCTGTGTGTACATGGGTACGTATACATGGTTAATATATACAACACGGTTGAATTAACCAAGGTTAATACTGCACATGCAAGTTTGAGTTTATTTTTACTATAGTTTATTGGTTGTTATTTATATCTACTGTTCCTCTGGGGGCTGCGGTTTGATGGGGGTGGTCTAGACGCTGGTCCTCGCCATCTTGAGTGCCGGGGTGGCCCAGCAGGGCTTCATGGCCGAGCTTTGGCGGCTCCTTGGGAAGTGTTTTCAGTGGGGTGGGTGGGCGTACTTCGTTTGGGGATTTACGCTTTATTGTTTAATTGTTGTTTGTTGGGTTTACTCTTTTTTGTTTTTATTTGTCACGTTATCCCTCTGCAGCTTACTCTTGAATGCACATAACGTAACTGTAATCTTTTTGTTCATCATTTGATGGCCTCTGACCTTCAGTTTACCTCTTGGAATGTGAGAGGTCTGAATAAACTTGTTAAACTGAAACAGGTGATGAAAAGGATTCAAGAATTAAAGGCTAAGATAGTTTTCCTACAGGAGACTCATTTAACTCCTGATGATGTTATTAGAGTGAGGAGAAGATGGCACGGTAGGGTTTTCTCTACTTCCTTTAGCTCACATTCAAGAGGCGTAATTACATTAGTCCACAGTTCTGTGCCATTCCAACTCATCAAAGTAAATGAGGATAGATTTGGCAGATATCTAGTCGTACAATGTGTGATTTTATCGGAGAAACTAAATTTGGTTAATGTTTACGGGACTAATGATGATAATCCTGCTTTCTTTAGACACCTGTTTCTATCCGTAGCATTGCTACCTGGAGGGTACATTATTGGAGGTGATTTCAACTGTACGCTCATACCAACGCTAGATAGATCTACAGGCAAAGACACCTCTCATGCTCAAACAAGGAAAGAGTTACTTAATTATATGAAAGATCTCAATTTGGTTGATTTATGGAGAAATATGCATCCTAATCAGTCGTCTTTCTCATGCTATTCTAGTACTTGTCAAACATTTTCAAGAATCGATTACTTTCTAGTCTCAGCTGACTTGGTCTCACATATTACAACCAGTTGGTATGATAGTATAGTAATATCTGATCATGCTCCGATCTCATTCCACCTTAAGGTTCCTAATCTTTCCTTTTCACCAAAGTGGCGTCTACAATCTATTTGGCTTAGGGACCCAGATTTCATAAATTTTATTGGAACAAAAATAGATATGTATTTTGAATTGAACACTCACCAAACCTCAGCATCTGTGAGATGGGAGGCCTTTAAGGCATATTTAAGAGGCCAAATGATTAGTTTTACCAGCTTTAAGCATAAAATCAATAAACAAGAATTGGAACAACTTGAAAAATCTATTAAAAGCATTGAAATACAACTATTTCATAATCCTTCAACCCAATTAAATACAGAACTTCTTAGGTTAAGGGCTAAATATAACATGCTATCTACAAATAAAGCAATTCAAAGTTTAATGAAATTGAAACAGTCGTATTTTGAACAAGGTGAAAAGGCCAGTAAATTGTTGGCTTGGCGTATTAAACAGGAACAATCAGATAAAGCAATAAACTCAATTCAAACAGTTGAGGGGGAGTTATCATCTGACCCAAAAATAATAAACAACACATTTTCAAATTTTTACTACAAACTATATAGCTCAGACTACTCAGACCTAGCTCCCCAGGCACAAAATGCTTTCTTAGATTCATTAGAATTTACTCCCGTAGATAACGAATCCTTAAAATCACTTGATTTTGAGCTCGATACACAATTATTGTCTGAGGCTATAACAAGCATGAAAGGTGGGAAGAGCCCGGGGCCGGATGAAATTCCA
>JBBPBX010012895.1:6963-28061 GCA_038048925.1 Garcialebias charrua
ACATATATATATACATATATATATACAGTACCGGTATATATATATACATATATGTATGTGTATATGTATGTACAGGACTACACATTATATTACTGCGTCTCACGTATATTACTGTACTACACTATACCATACCACACTGTCCCAAACTGTATATTAATGAGTTCTCGTGGCTCAATGAGACTACCTGGATAAATAAAGGGCAAATGAAAAAAATGAAAAATAATACTGTACTACACTGTAGTACACAGAGTAATACTGTACAGTACCACACTAAACTGTACCACACTTCACACTTTACCATTCGTCCATCCATCCATCCTAGGGCTGTGCGATATGACGATATATATCGTGGGGACGATAGAAACGTGTCTATCGTGCTACTTTCCTTCTATCGTCTCTATCGTGATAAATAAGAATAAAAAAATAACTGTCGCAAAGAAGCTTCATATGGGGTTTTGTTAGCATCTGTAGCTGTTAGCATCTGTAGCTGTTATTCCATCCAATCATCCATCATCTTTACCCGCTTCTTCCTTTCGCGAGGTTGTACCACACTATATAATACTGCACCATGCCACACTGTACCAAACCAAACTTTGCTTTTCCATGCTGTACAGTATTGTACTAAATTGTACTGTACCTTTACCACACCATGCCTTACCTTACCGAACCAAACCAACCAGTATGGTACCATACTAAACTGTATCGTTCCATACCATGTTGTACCAAAACGTGATAGGTTCAAGGTGGTTAAACCTCTCTGTGGTGGTGAGTTCAGTTTGTATTCTCCTGAAGGTAGATGCAGCTAAAGGTGGATCAGTGGCTCTGCATTTGTGAGACAGTTATCTGAGATTTTAAAGTTCAAAATCCAGCAGTCTGACTGGATCCTATAAAATCCAGTCTATTAATAATATAATACTATTTAATTATTTTGAATAATAATAAATCCTTCACAGACATCATCAACCACTTCATCTGATGAAGAAAATCTGAAACAATTTGTCTCCCTCAATTATATATATTTTTCATTGTTTGTTTTTTTCGGGGGGTTCTGTGGGGGGTACTCCGGGAGTATGGGGTACCAGGCCCTTTGATAAGGGCTGTTAGGTCCCTGTACGACCGGTGTCAGAGCTTGGTCCGCATTGCCGGCAGTAAGTCAGGCTCGTTTCCGGTGAGAGTTGGACTCCGCCAAGGTTGCCCTTTGTCACCGATTCTGTTCATAACTTTTATGGACAGAATTTCTAGGCGCAGCCAAGGTGTTGAGAGGATCCGTTTTGGTGACCTTAGAATCGCTTCTCTGTTTTTTGCAGATGATGTGGTCCTACTGGCTTCATCAGTTCGTGATTTACAACTTTCACTGGAGCGGTTTGCAGCCGAGTGTGATGCGGCCGGGATGAGGATCAGTTCCTCCAAATCCGAGGCCATGGTCTTGAGCCGGAAAAGGGTAGCATGCCCTCTCCGGGTCGGGGAGGAGGTCCTGCCCCAAGTGGAGGAGTTTAAGTATCTCGGGATCTTGTTCACGAATGAGGGAAAACTGGAGCGTGAGATCGATAGGCGGATAGGTGCAGCGTCCGCAGTGAAGCGGGCGCTGTACCGGTCTGTCGTGGTGAAGAGAGAGCTGAGTCAAAAGGCAAAGCTCTCAATTTACCGATCGATCTACGTTCCCACCCTCATCTATGGTCATGAGCTTTGGGTTATGACCGAAAGAACAAGATCTCGGATACAAGCGGCTGAAATGAGTTTTCTCCGCAGGGTGTCTGGACTCTCCCTTAGAGATAGGGTGAGAAGCTCAGTCATCCGGGAGGGACTCGGAGTAGAGCCGCTGCTTCTCCACATCGAGAGGAGCCAGTTGAGGTGGCTCGGGCATCTGGTTAGGATGCCTCCTGGACGCCTCCCTGGTGAGGTGTTCCGGGCATGTCCCACCGGGAGGAGACCCAGAGGAAGACCCAGGACACGCTGGAGGGACTATGTTTCTCGGCTGGCCTGGGAACGCCTTGGGATTCCCCCGGAGGAGCTGCTCCAAGTGGCTGGGGAGAGGGAAGTCTGGGCCTCCCTACTTAGGCTGCTACCCCCGCGACCCGACCCCGGATAAGCGGAAGAAGATGGATGGATGGATGGATGTTTGTTTTATAGAAAATTAATGGACTCCCAGAACTTTCCTGTTCCTGGTCTAGGTTTTAGCTGTTGTCTTCTGTTATGTCTAATGTTTCCTGTTGTCACTCTTTTCATCTTCTGCAACATTTTTCTGTCGCAGCAAAATAATTCGGATCAAAATAATCGATGATGAGGAGTACGAGAAGAACAAGAACTTCTTCCTGGAAATCAGTGAACCTCAGCTGCTGGAGATGAGTGAACGGAAAGGTGGGGGCGCCGCCGCCCTGACCCCGCCCACACCTGAACTAACCTTTGACCTCTGTTAACCCTGCCTTGTATCAGCTCAGCACATTCAGTTTGCTTCAATTATGTCTAAAGGCCGAAACACAAGAAAACTTGAAGCAAACTCCTCTGAAGACTTTTCATTCTGAAGAAACTTCACAGCAGGATGTGGGGGATGTCAGCTCGTGTTTCAGAAGAATTTTGGCAAAAAGTTTGGTTGAATTTCTAGTAAACTTTGGGTGAATTTGCAGTAAAGTGTGGGTGAACTTTGGGGGGAAATTGGAGTGAAGTTTGGTTGAATTTGAAGTAAACTTTGGGTGAATTTTGGGGTAAAGACTGGGTGACTTATGGAGTAAAGTTTGGGTGAACTTGGATTACAGTATGGGATAATTTTGTGGTAAAATTGCAGTGAATTTTGTGGTTAAATTGCAGTGAATTTTGTGGTTAAATTGCAGTGAATTTTGTGGTAAAATCTGGGTGAGTTTTTAAGTAAAATTTGGGTGAGTTTTGGAGTAGTTTGGTTGATCGGAAAAAAAGGTTTAAAACAAAAAAACTTGACTTTATTTTAAAGCTGAAGACGTTTTGCTTCTCATCCAAGGAGCATTCTCAAGTCAAAGAATGGAGAGTGTGAAGTTTGAGTTATAAGTTGAGGTGTTCTGTGAGCAAGATTCACATGCAGGTTGCCCTCTCCTCAGAATAGAGGTTCATTATCATCATCTTTGTTAGTCTGTTTGGTTGAATATTCTGGTAAAATTTGGATGAATTTGGAGTAAAGTTTGGGTAAATTTGGGATAGGTTTCGGTGAATTTTGGGGTGATGGGTGAATTTTGAGTAAAGTTTGGGTGATATTTTGTAAATTTTTGGTGAATTTTTGGAATAAAGTTTGGATGAATTTTGGGGTAAAATTAGGCAGAATTTTAGGCTAAAGTCTGGGTGAATTTTGGAATGAGGTTTGGGTGAATTTTGGAATGAGGTTTGGGTGAGTTTTGGAATGAGGTTTGGGTGAATTTTGGAATGAGGTTTGGGTGAATTTTGGGGTAAAGTTTGGGAGTACAGTAATGTTTCAGTGAATTTTGAGTAGAATTTGGGCAAATTTTAGGATAAAATTTGAGTGAATTTTGAGTAAAGTTTGTAGGAATTTTGGTGTCAAGTTTGGGTGGATATTTGAATAAAATTTGGGTGAATTTTGGGGTAAACTTTGAGTGAATATTTGAGTAAAGTTTGGGTGAATTTGGAGTAAAGTTTGCATGGATTTTGAGGTGATGTTTGGGTGAATTTTGGGGTAAAGTTTGGGTGAATATTTGAGTAAAGATTGGGGGAATTTTAAGGTGATGTTTGGTTGAATTTTGGGGTGATGTTGGAGTGAATTTTCGGGTAAGGTTTGGGTGAATATTTGAATAATTTTGGGTGAATTTGGAGTAAAGTTTGGGTGTATTTTGGGGTGATGTTTGGGTGAATTTTAGGGCAATGCTTGGGTGAATTTTGGGGTAAAGTTTGGGTGAATATCAGGGTGAATATTAGGGTTAATTTTGGGGTGATGTTGGGGTGAATTTTGGGGTAAAGTTTGGGTGAATATTTGAATATATTTTGGGTGAATTTGGAGTAAAGTTTGGGTGTATTTTGGGGGTGATGTTTGGGTGAATTTTGGGGTAATGCTTGGGTGAATATTTGAGTAAAGTTTGGGTGTATTTTGGGGGTGATGTTTGGGTGAATTTTGGGGTAATGCTTGGGTGAATATTTGAGTAAAGGTTGGGTGTATTTTGGGGGTGATGTTTGGTTGAATTTTGGGGTGATGTTGGGGTAAATTTTCGGGTAAGGTTTGGGTGAATATTTGAATAATTTTGGGTGAATTTGGTGTAAAGTTTGGGTGTATTTTGGGGTGATGTTTGGGTGAATTTTAGGGCGATGTTTGGGTGAATTTTAGGGCAATGCTTGGGTGGATTTTGGGGTAAAGTTTGGGTGAATATTAGCGTGAATATTAGGGTTAATTTTGGGGTGATGTTGGGGTGAATTTCGGGGTAAAGTTTGGGTGAATATTTGAATAAATTTTGGGTGAATTTGGAGTAAAGTTTGGGTGTATTTTGGGGGTGATGTTTGGGTGAATTTTGGGGTAATGCTTGGGTGAATATTTGAGTAAAGTTTGGGTGTATTTTGGGGGTGATGTTTGGGTGAATTTTGGGGTAATGCTTAGGTGAATATTTGAGTAAAGGTTGGGTGTATTTTGGGGGTGATGTTTGGGTGAATTTTGGGGCAATGCTTGGGTGAATTTTGGGGTAAAGTTTGGGTGAATATTAGGGTTAATTTGGGGGTGATTTTGGGGTGATGTTGGGGTGAATTTCCGGGTGATGTTTGGGTGTATTTTGGGATAAAGTTTGGGTGAATATTTGAGTAAGGTTTGGGGGAATTTTGTGGCAAAGTTTGGGTGAATATTTGATTAAAGTTTGGGGGAATTTTAGAGTGATGTTTGGGTGAATTTTGGGGTAAATTTGGATGAATGTTCAGGTAAAGTTTGGGTGAACATTTGAGTAAAGTTTGGGTGAATTTTGGGGTGATGTTTGGGTAAATTTTGGGGTGATGTTGGGGTGAATCTTCGGGTAAGGTTTGGGTGAATATCTGAATAATTTTGGGTGAATTTGGAGTAAAGTTTGGGTGTATTTTGGGGTGATGTTTGGGTGAATTTAGGGTTGATGTTGGGGTCAATTTTGGGGTAAAGTTTGGGTGAATATTTGAATAAATTTTGGGTGAATTTGGAGTAAAGTTTGGGTGTATTTTGGGGGTGATATTTGGGTGAATTTTGGGGCAATGCTTGGGTGATTTTTGGGGTAAAGTTTGGGTGAATATTAGGGTTAATTTTGGGGTGATTTTGGGGTGATGTTGGGGTGAATTTTCGGGTAAGGTTTGGGTGAATATCTGAATAATTTTGGGTGAATTTGGAGTAAAGTTTGGGTGTATTTTGGGGTGATGTTTGGATGAATTTTAGGGTGATGTTTGGGTGAATTTTGGGGTAAAGTTTGGATGAATATTAGGGTTAATTTTGGGGTGATTTTGGGGTGATGTTGGGGTGAATTTTAGGGTGATGTTTGGGTGAATTTTGGGGTGATGTTGGGGTGAATTTCAGGGTAAAGTTTGGGTGAATATTTGAATAAATTTTGGGTGAATTTGGAGTAAAGTTTGGGTGTATTTTGGGGGTGATGTTTGGGTGTATTTTGGGGTAATGCTTGGGTGAATTTTGGGGTAAAGTTTGGGAGAATATTAGGGTTAATTTTGGGGTGAATTTTAGGGTGATGTTTGGGTGAATTTTCAGGTGCTGTTGGGGTGAATTTCGGGGTAAAGTTTGGGTGAATATTTGAATAAATTTTGGGTGAATTTGGAGTAAAGTTTGGTTGTATTTTGGGGTAATGCTTGGGTGAATTTTGGGGTAAAGTTTGGGTGAATATTAGGGTTAATTTTGGGGTGATTTTGGGTGATGTTGGGGTGAATTTTGGGGTGATGTTTGGGTGTATTTTGGGATAAAGTTTGGGTGAAAATTTGAGTAAGGTTTGGGGGAATTTTGCGGCAAAGTTTGGGTGAATATTTGATTAAAGTTTGGGGGAATTTTAGAGTGATGTTTGTATGAATTTTGGGGTAAATTTGGATGAATGTTCAGGTAAAGTTTGGGTGAACATTTGAGTAAAGTTTGGGTGAATTTTGGGGTGATGTTTGGGTGAATTTTGGGATGATGTTGGGGTGAATTTTGGGGTAAAGTTTGGGTGAATATTTGAATAAATATTGGGTGAATTTGGAGTAAAGTTTGGGTGTATTTTGGGGTGATGTTTGGGTGAATTTTGGGGTAATGCTTGGGTGAATTTTGGGGTAAAGTTTGGGTGAATATTAGGGTTAATTTTGGGGTGATTTTGGGGTGATGTTGGGGTGAATTTTGGGGTGAAGTTTGGGTGAATTCTGGGATAATGCTTGGGTGAATTTTGGGGTAAAGTTTGGGTGAATATTGGGGTTAATTTTGGGGTGATTTTGTGGTGATGTTGGGGTGAATTTTGGGGTGAAGTTTGGGTGAATTTTGGGATAAAGTTTGGGTGAATTTTTGAGTAAGGTTTGGGTGAATATTTGAGTAAGGTTTGGGTGAATTTTGGGGTAAAGTTGGATGAATGTTTAGGTCAAGTTTGGGTGAATATTTGAGTAAGGTTTGGGTGAATTTTGGGGAAAAGTTTGGGTGAACAATAGTGTGATGTTTGGGTGTGATGTTTGGGGTGAAGTTTGGTTGAATTTTGGGGTGATGTTGGAGTAAATTTTCGGGTAAGGTTTGGGTGAATATTTGAATAATTTTGGGTGAATTTGGAGTAAAGTTTGGGTGTATTTTGGGGTGATGTTTGGGTGAATTTTAGGGCGATGTTTGGGTGAATTTTAGGGCAATGCTTGGGTGGATTTTGGGGTAAAGTTTGGGTGAATATTAGCGTGAATATTAGGGTTAATTTTGGGGTGATGTTGGGGTGAATTTCGGGGTAAAGTTTGGGTGAATATTTGAATAAATTTTGGGTGAATTTGGAGTAAAGTTTGGGTGTATTTTGGGGGTGATGTTTGGGTGAATTTTGGGGTAATGCTTGGGTGAATATTTGAGTAAAGTTTGGGTGTATTTTGGGGGTGATGTTTGGGTGAATTTTGGGGTAATGCTTAGGTGAATATTTGAGTAAAGGTTGGGTGTATTTTGGGGGTGATGTTTGGGTGAATTTTGGGGCAATGCTTGGGTGAATTTTGGGGTAAAGTTTGGGTGAATATTAGGGTTAATTTGGGGGTGATTTTGGGGTGATGTTGGGGTGAATTTCCGGGTGATGTTTGGGTGTATTTTGGGATAAAGTTTGGGTGAATATTTGAGTAAGGTTTGGGGGAATTTTGTGGCAAAGTTTGGGTGAATATTTGATTAAAGTTTGGGGGAATTTTAGAGTGATGTTTGGGTGAATTTTGGGGTAAATTTGGATGAATGTTCAGGTAAAGTTTGGGTGAACATTTGAGTAAAGTTTGGGTGAATTTTGGGGTGATGTTTGGGTAAATTTTGGGGTGATGTTGGGGTGAATCTTCGGGTAAGGTTTGGGTGAATATCTGAATAATTTTGGGTGAATTTGGAGTAAAGTTTGGGTGTATTTTGGGGTGATGTTTGGGTGAATTTAGGGTTGATGTTGGGGTCAATTTTGGGGTAAAGTTTGGGTGAATATTTGAATAAATTTTGGGTGAATTTGGAGTAAAGTTTGGGTGTATTTTGGGGGTGATGTTTGGGTGTATTTTGGGGTAATGCTTGGATGAATTTTGGGGTAAAGTTTGGGAGAATATTAGGGTTAATTTTGGGGTGAATTTTAGGGTGATGTTTGGGTGAATTTTCAGGTGCTGTTGGGGTGAATTTCGGGGTAAAGTTTGGGTGAATATTTGAATAAATTTTGGGTGAATTTGGAGTAAAGTTTGGTTGTATTTTGGGGTAATGCTTGGGTGAATTTTGGGGTAAAGTTTGGGTGAATATTAGGGTTAATTTTGGGGTGATTTTGGGTGATGTTGGGGTGAATTTTGGGGTGATGTTTGGGTGTATTTTGGGATAAAGTTTGGGTGAAAATTTGAGTAAGGTTTGGGGGAATTTTGCGGCAAAGTTTGGGTGAATATTTGATTAAAGTTTGGGGGAATTTTAGAGTGATGTTTGTATGAATTTTGGGGTAAATTTGGATGAATGTTCAGGTAAAGTTTGGGTGAACATTTGAGTAAAGTTTGGGTGAATTTTGGGGTGATGTTTGGGTGAATTTTGGGATGATGTTGGGGTGAATTTTGGGGTAAAGTTTGGGTGAATATTTGAATAAATATTGGGTGAATTTGGAGTAAAGTTTGGGTGTATTTTGGGGTGATGTTTGGGTGAATTTTGGGGTAATGCTTGGGTGAATTTTGGGGTAAAGTTTGGGTGAATATTAGGGTTAATTTTGGGGTGATTTTGGGGTGATGTTGGGGTGAATTTTGGGGTGAAGTTTGGGTGAATTCTGGGATAATGCTTGGGTGAATTTTGGGGTAAAGTTTGGGTGAATATTGGGGTTAATTTTGGGGTGATTTTGTGGTGATGTTGGGGTGAATTTTGGGATAAAGTTTGGGTGAATTTTTGAGTAAGGTTTGGGTGAATATTTGAGTAAGGTTTGGGTGAATTTTGGGGTAAAGTTGGATGAATGTTTAGGTCAAGTTTGGGTGAATATTTGAGTAAGGTTTGGGTGAATTTTGGGGAAAAGTTTGGGTGAACATTAGTGTGATGTTTGGGTGTGATGTTTGGGGTGATGTTTGGGTGAATTTTGGGATAAAGTTTGGGTGAATATTTGAGTAAGGTTTGGGTGAATTTTGGGGTAAAGTTTGGGTGAATATTAGTGTGATGTTTGGGTAAATTTTGGGGCGATGTTTGGGGTGATGTTTGGGTGAATTTTGGGATAAAGTTTAGGTGAATATTTGAGTAAGGTTTGGGTGAATTTTGGGGTAAAGTTTGGGTGAATATTTGAATAAAGTTTGGGGGAATTTTAGAGTGATGTTTGGGTGAATTTTGGGGTAAAGTTGGATGAATGTTCAGGTAAAGTTTGGGTCAATATTTAAGTAAAGTTTGGGGGAAATTTAGGGTGATATTGGGGTGAATATGTTGTGGTGTTAGGGTGAGTTTGTGGGTAAAGTTTGGGTGAATTTTTGGGTAAAGTTGGATGAATGTTTGGGTAAAGTTTGGGTCAATATTTGAGTAACGTTTAGGTGAATTTTGGGGTAAAGTTTGGGTGAATATTTAAGTAAAGTTTGGGGGAATTTTAGGGTGATATTGGGGTGAATTATGGTGTGTTGTTGTGGCGAGTTTTGGGGTAAAGTTTGGGTGAATATTTGAGTCAAGTTTGGGTGAATTTTGGGGTCAAGTTTGGGTGAATATTTAAGTAAAATTTGGGTGAATTTTAGGGTGATATTGGGATGAATTATGGTGTGGTGTTGGGGTGAGTTTTGGGGTAAAGTTTGGGTGAATATTTAGATAACGTTTGGGGGAATTTTAGGGTGATGTTGGGGTAAGTTTTGGGGTAAAGTTTGAGTGAATATTTGAATAAATTTTGGGTGAATTTGGAGTGAAGTTTGGGTGTTTTTTGGGGTGATATTTGGGTGAATTTTGGGGTGAAGTTTGGATGAATTTGGGGGTATTGTTTGGGTGAATTTTGGGGTAAAGTTAGATGAATGTTCGGCAAAAAAAAAAAAAAAAAGGAAACAAGTTTTAATTATCACCTCTTTATTCCAAAATTTGACTGACATATCAAATCGCACAAAAAACAGGTTGCTACTTGACTATTCTGTTAGTAAAATATTGAATAATTAAAAAATAAAGTTAGTCAGCTTCAATAAAAAATAAATGTACACAAACATATATACAAATGTATGATTTATACCTGCACAAAATGTAGCTACTTTGTAAAATGTGTTTTTGAGGGACAAGTGTAACCTGGATTAAAGGTGTGGATTGTTTTAACCTGGATGGGGCAGCTGTGGCTGAGTTGTTAGAGCAGTCGTCCTCCAATGCAAGAGTTGGGGGTTGGAATCCACCAGCAGTCACATGCCTAAGTGTCCATGGGCAAGACACTGAACCCCATGTTTGTGCCCCATTGGTGTATGAATGTGAGCTAAAGCTCGGATTTGTCTCTTTAGAATGATTTGTTCTTTGTAATCTAGTAGAGTGCTGTATGAATGGGTAAATGAGGACATGTAGTGCTTTACACTACTATAAACAATGTAAAGCACTTTGAGTATCAATTAGATAGAAAGGTGCTATATAAGTACAGTACAGTCCATTTACCATTACAAGTGTGGATCATTGTAACCTGGGTTAAAAGTGAAGTCTTCGTCTTCAACCATCGACAGAGGCCTCATGTCAGTGACGTTCATGTAAGGATCTTTCAGTCTCTGCTGCTTGCTGTGGTGGTGTGCATGATGTCTGTCCATCATGAAGGCTGTCATTGTTGTTTTCTGGAATGAGAGAGAGTTTATATGTATTATATCATAATTTACAGTAACTCAAGAAATGCCTTGTTTCACTTGGTTAAACGCACAAACACACACACACACAAATATAAAATACTAATTACACACACTTGAGTAGATGAATAAATTACTGTAATTCCTGTTTAAATGCAATTCATCCTTCCATACAATGCAGTGACTTCAGACTTTGCCAGCAAATTAAAAGTTGAAGCTAAATCATTAAATTATCACCATCTTTGTGTTAGATTTATTTATAAAACACATTTAAACACTGCTTGTTTCGTTACATTAAAAATAAAAACACACACATTCTCTGTCACAGCTAAGAAACAAGCAGCTTCAGCTGCCAGAGACACTGATATCACGTTTTCTCTCTTTGAAACAGAACAAATATGTTTTGAATTACCTGCTGCTCTTCCTTCATTCACACGGTGGTGAAGCCCGTCATGTTTACATTTCATCTGCGTGGTTATCTCGTGTCGCGTCGTCACTTTTTAAAGCTTTTTTTATCTTTGTGAAGCGTCAGGTGCTCCCACACGTTGTAGGACTTATTTACAGTTTTCTCTGCGTCGCGTCGGTCATTGTAAAATAGACTTTGAAAACAGTCTCTGCTGTTTCCTCCTCCCTCCTCGCTCTGTTCAGAAGCCACACACACGCGCAGGCGCAGCACGCTGACGCTGCAGTTTTTTTTTTTTTTTTCAAACTTTATTCAGCCAGGCTCAGCCAGCTTTGACAAAGCTTCACCGGTGAACAAAACAGCTCCGCGGCGCCGTGAAAGATGCATAATCGCGCGACACAACGAATCGATGATGAAATTCGTTGCCAACACTTTTAAAAATCGATTTTTATCGATTTTATCGATTCGTTGTTTCAGCCCTAATTGCGTCTTGTAATCTGGTGTGCCTTATAGTCTGAAAAATACGGTAATCATAATTGTTTGTTTTAGTTAAACTAAACATATGTGGCAAACAACATCTTATCATCCTGGTTTTGTAAAACACATCCCCTTAAATTAGTTATAATTATTTGGCCTGTCACAATAACATATTTTGCTGGGCGATTAATTATCTCAGAAATTATTGCGATAAATGATAATCTTAAAAATGTGACAATAATTAGTAACGGTAATTATTGTCAAATTTAAGTAGAAATGTTGGTTAATTTTTGTGTGTAGTACCTTTTTTTAACCACTGGATGATAGTACAAGACTGTTTGAACAGAAGGACGGATAGTGAGGAAGTGAGCAGCAGCGTGTCTCTTTAAGAAAAATGGCAGGGAGACCCCTTGACATGACATGGGCCGTCTCTTGTTCCTGTATTTCAGTTCTCAAAATGGCAGACGTTCTGTGTGGTTTGAGCTCTTTAGAATAGTTTTTGTCACAAAGAATTTAATAATACATTTAAAAAAAATCAGTAAACAAGTTCTCAGCTTCTTTTTGCAAAGAAAAAACTTTTTAGACAAAGGCACAGGTTTCAACCAGACATAGGTTTTTTCCACGAGTTCGGCCTGTTAGCTTAGCTCATAGCTTAGCTTCTCAGCTTAGCTGATTTGAACGATCCAAAAATGCGATTTTGGATAGTTAAACACAAAAAACTTTCTCACACATTACCACTCAACACAAAGTTTTTAACACTGGACCCTGTGTCATCAAACGGGTTATTCACTAAACTCTCGGTCATGTGCTCATTCAGTTTGCACTACTTCTCATATTTGCACTAATGTTTGTATTACATTACTGCCTATAGTCATACTACTGTTTACATTCACTGTTTACATTTATTACTACTGTTTTACATTTATTACTACTGTTTACATTTACACTACTTTTATATCTACACTACTGCTGATACATATACAGTATTCTCTGACTAGCCTTATCTAAGGATGCCAAATGTGCCTTACTGCATATGCCACTTTGCCTCTATACCAACATCAACTACATATACTGTGTACATTAACTCATATGCTGCTGTGCCACTCTTTGCAAATGTCAATGCTAGAACCTTCAGTTTATTTTATAGATATACTTTTTATACTTTTTATACTACTATGAAAAAACTCAGGACAGTATTACACTTTTATTATTTCATTTTATGCTTATGTTCATTGGGTGTTTGGTGTTTTAGGGGTGTTTGGTGTTTCAGTGTTGGTGTAAATTTTCATACTTTTATACTACTATGAAAAAACTCAGGACAGTGTTACACTTTTACTATTTTATGCTTATGTTTATTAAATGTTTTAGTGTTTAGTGTTTAGATGGTTACTGTTGCACCGAGGGACTGAGAGAAACGCAATTTCAATCCTGTGTATGTCCTGTACATATTGCAGTTTTGACAATAAAGTTGACTTTGACTTAAAACAGATTTTAAAGAGAAAAGAGAAAGGGAGGGGTCAGTGAAGAACACCGGGTTTGAGCTTTTTGTCATCCAGTGTCTAGTAGAAAAAGAGAGAGACACAAAGAAACGATAAAGCCAATAAATGAAAATGGGGAAGATACGGTAATTTTCCTTTATCATGCAATTAATTGATTTGTTTATCACGACAGGGCTAGTAATTATGACTATTTTTACATCAAGTAAAAAATGTTGAACAAAAAAAAACATCTATGAAGAACAAATCAAAACATAAAAACAAATTTGTTATTTCTTTTTTTGTCTTTACTATCACCTTAAATCCTTAAGTTTTCACCTCGGAATGGCAAAAAGCAAAAACAAACTTCTAAAAAACATTTTGCACAGCACCGTAGTATTGTGTATCCAATCACATGCAACATATTTTCTCATTTGTAAGTAACAAGATTGTGAAAAAATATGTACAAGTTGGGGGAAAAAAGTGCCGAATTGTTTTCTGAAATTGATGGAAAAAAAATTCTGCAAACAAATCATTACTAGAAGAAACAATTAATGAAACCTTCCCAAAACTTGGACGTCTTTTGAACACCTTGTTATTGCGTCTTATCTAGAAACAACTCAATTTTAGGAAATTCAATGGTTAATTGGAGCAACAGTAATAGAAGAACATACATCTTGCATCAAAACCTACCGTTACATTAAAGGTGAACGCTGCACTCGAGTGTTTGTTTTGAAAGGGGGTTTTAGCCTCTCCTACCTTTTGTTCCTCCTTTTCTCTGGCGATGTGGCACTTTTCGATCTTCCAGTGTCGGAGGAAGTCACGGAGGTAGCCAAAGAGGGTGAGGATGCCGTAACTCAGGTAGGTGAGAACGGCCACCAGCATGGGCGTCTCCTCAAACGATTCGATGAAAGGTCGGTTATACAGGATGCCATGATGAAACGCTGCATGGACCTGCACAAAACAAAATAATGCTAAATCCTTTGAAGACAATCTAGAGACCATAAAATAAGACACTTAATTTGGCAACTGTCTATTCCTCATTGTATCCAAATAAATACTCTGTTTAATTCTGGTAAAGTCGTGACATGACTGAAACATTTGTTAACATTTTGTTGTTTATCAACCACTAACATTGATACTGTATTTATAGCTCTTTCATTGCAATAATCAAGAGAACCATTACCTCTTTCCGCATGAGAGCAATGATATTAAGCCGTCACAGAAAAGAGCCCATCTGAACGCATGTTAAAATCTGTTCATGAAAAGGCTAATGTATTACATTATTGTGTTTACATTATATTTTGTATTTTATTTTAACCGAGTGTACTGTATATGGTTTTGAGGTTGTTTTTTTTATTTTGACAAACTTAAAAGAAAACAGGTCCTGACTCGTATACAAAGACAGCCCAGGGATATTTCTTACATTTGCATAACATTTAAAAGTTTGTTTCAGCACTTGTATTATAAAAAGTTTTGATAATGTGTGATTTAGGTCTATACATTATTCAAATAAAAAATGGCTGTTTTTGTGTGATTTATTTAAACTCCATGTGTGAGAAACACAAGACTACACACGATAGATCCACTTCTGGTTCCAGTCTGCACCAGTAATACAGGAAAACCCAGAGGTTAGATTTGACTTTCAAATAAAGAAAAAAACAGGTTGTGCGGACGGGAATCTAAACACACTCAAGAAAGAGAGCCAAAGCAGACTGAAAGACAAACTCCTTCCTCTGCAGGCATTGTCATTGCACTCCTCGGCTCTACATGTGACCAGTCATGCCTTTTTGACATACTTTAACGAATACCAAACCCCATCATGTGAATAAACTCAAAATCAGCTGAGGTTTAGTCACCAGTAGTTCAGTTTCAAGCCAACAAACAAAACTAGGGTGGCAAAAAAATAAAAAAAATAAAAAATAAACAAACTGAGTTTTTGACCAGACGCATGCTCAATAATCCAAAGAGAATAATCTAACATGGTTAAGTCAGGTCCTCTGGACGGATTCTTCTTTGTTGAAACATTTCGTCTTTTATCCAAAAAAATTCTTCTGTTTGTGGAGCTGAAGCCCCTTGTCATAGTGGATCAACCAGTTTGCTGGTGATAGCCACAACTACCGTAGTTGTTCACATGCAAAAGGAGGACCATCAGCCCAACAACTGATATTAGTGCTCTGATGGCCACTTGCTATTCGCAGAGGGCTGAGTGACACTTGCAATAACAGCATTATAAGAGTGGGGACAGATGAACATGGGAGCCTCAGGTCGTTTCTAAAGGTCTCCTAACTGGTGCTCCAGCTGGTGATGGGAGTCAAACCTCAAGTACTGGTCTGTGTGACTCCCATCACCCTCTGGAGCACAAGTTAAGGCTCCCACAGACTCGGGTGTACGCAGATGGTTGAGACTTCATACTCGAGCGTCCACCCTGAGCAGCTGCAGACCAGCTGCGTAGGCAAGGGGAGTTTATGCTGGTGAAGATTTTCGGTCATCCAGGACATGATAAAATCAGAAAAAGCGTTCAATACAAAAACAACTGGACTTTATTTGTAACGGAAAACGTTTTGCCCTCTATCCAGAGGGCTTTCTCAATTCAAAGAGCAGGCTGTGTGAGAGTGAAGTTATAACAGGCTGAGATGACACACACAAACTTATGTAAATTGAAAGCTGAGATAACACACACATACCTGAGATAAACACACACATCCTATGTAAATTGACGAATCACACATCACACCTTAACAGTAGGGGTTTCTTAAGGTCTTTGTTAGTCTAATTCACATAAGCGGCTCCTCTGTTCTCATCAGGTGTGAACCGTCTGGGAATCAGACCTAAGGCTGCATAATAAATTTTTGAATGTTGGAACCTGACCCCCCCTCTGTTAAGAGAAGGCCTTTCTTTTTTCACATGAACAGCTTCTTTCACACCCCTCTCAAACCATGTGTGTTCTCTGTCCAAAATGTGCACATTCTGGTCCTCAAATGAGTGACCCTTGTCCGTGAGGTGGAGATGAACAGCTGAGTTTTGTCCAGAGGAGGTGGCTCTCCTGTGTTGGGACATAACTTCGGGACAAATTGAGTTTGCCGATTGGTCATTTGCTGACACACCTACTGGACTGATTGACGGCAGCAGTGTTCTGTGTAAATATGTTTACTGATGACTGAGCGTTATTGGATTTGGTGTCTGGATGATTGAGCATGAACTTTGTTGTGTACCGGTAAATATGTTAATAAAAAGTTCTAAAACGACACGACAACAACGACGACGACGACGACGACGACAACAACAACAACAACAACAACAACATTGAACAGGGAGCGTTGGCCCTGCAGCCACACATAAGACCAGCCCACCGGGAAATCTCAAGACCCTCCCGCAGCCACGTTGGACCTGATTTTAATTCTCTCGTGACAAATTCCTTAATTTCTCACAAATTCAGTCATGGCATCAACGAGGAAAAAGAGATTGCTTGCCTCTTGACAAAAAAATAAATAAAAATAAAAAAATAAAGAAAAGGCCATTAATACCACGGATGAAAAAGGGGAATTTAATACATTGGTGTTGCATACAAAATATTCCGTTGCCGGGCAGTTTAATGTGCGACACAGAGTATGCATATGCGGTCGTAAAAATTTATCTTTGCATGGACATGCCCTGCGGGCGTCGACAGCATCCCCACTAACTCAGGAGCCAGGCAGAAGGAGAAATCCCACATAAGACAGGCTTTGGAACAATGTGGATATCCTAACTGGGACTTCCTGAAAGCAGAGAAGAAACCCAAACAGGACTCCTTTTCACCATCAGGTGAAAAGAAGGAACCCAGACCCAGACCAGTGGTCGTTCTTTATGTTGTGAGAGTTTCAGAGAAACTGAGACAGTTACTTTTTAAACATGACGTCCCGGTAGCTTTTAAACCCCAAAATACATTATGGCAAAGACTGGTTCATCCCTAAGATTTGGTCCCCTGGCATAAACAGAGTAATATTGTGTATGCTGTTCAGTGTCAGGAGGGCTGTGATCAGTCTTATATCGGGGAAACTAAACAGCCACTGGCCAAAAGGATGGACCAGCACAGAAGATCAACATCATCAGGTCAGGACTCTGCGGTCTACACTCAGGCCAGCGGTCACTCTTTCAGGGATGAAGATGTTCACATCCTTGATATAGAGGAAAAATGGTTTGAGAGGAGTAAAGGAGGCCATCTTTGTGAAAAGAAACCATCCATCATTAAACAGAGGTGGAGACCTCTGTGTTCAACTGTCCCCCTCTTACAATGCTGTTAATGCAATGTTTCCCCTACAATTATACAAGCGGGGTGCCCCGCCCCGTCAACAGAACCAAGCGCTCCGTCTACTGAACCGAACTGCCCCCCACCCCACCGCACTGACATAGCTCTAAGCTAGCAGCTCACAATACAGGCACGCTAGCTAAAAAGCTAAAGGAAGCGCTCACGTTGTCGGTACAAACAGCACGCAGCTCAGATGTCTGTGTTATCTTAATGTTTTGTTCATTACAACAAGATTTATTCATTTTCAGTTATAATTCAATAATATGGAATAAAGTTTATCCATCCATTCATTTATCCATTTTATCCAAATAAGCATCTTGGAGAGTCAACATTTTCTTTAAACTGTTGCCTTCTTTTATCCATTAAAGGCGACCCTTGAGGGTAATGAATGGCAGCCCTTCCACTGGAATGTGCTTTTAAGCTTATTTAACTTTTACTTACTTACCTTACTGCATATGCCACTTTGCCTCTATACCAACATCAACTACCTCATACATATACTGTGTACATTAACTCATATGCTGCTTTGCCACTCTTTGCAAATGTCAATGCTAGAACCTTCAGTTTATTTTATAGATATACTTTTTATACTACTATGCAAAAACTCAGGACAGTATTACACTTTTATTATTTCATTTTATGCTTATGTTCATTAAATGTTTAGTGTTTTAGTGTTGGTGTAAATTTTCATACTTTTATACTACTATGCAAAAACTCAGGACAGTGTTACACTTTTACTATTTTATGCTTATGTTTATTAAATGTTTCAGTGTTTTAGTGTTTAAATGGTTACTGTTGCACCGAGGGACTGAGAGAAATGCAATTTCAATCCTGTGTATGTCCTGTGCATATTGCAGTTCTGACAATACAGTAGTTGACTTTGACTTTAAATACAATACTGTAAATGCTGCTGGCAGATGTGCTGCTGTTGATTAGCACATTTGTAGCTGCTGTCATTGCACTTTTTACAAATGGTTCTTGTTTAGAGTTTATGGAGTCATGACTGTGGTGCACACAAAGTGTTAATTAAAACAATTTGTTCATAGTTTAACTTTACAATATAATTATTTTACCACCCTAAATGGCACCAGCATTTTGGTAAAGGTTATTCAGATTAACAAAAAAACATTTTGTTGTTGTGCATCACAACACAACAGCAAACCCATGAGGCTACACCCCCATGTGAGCAGCAACTTGTTGTCTGAGGAGACCTGCTAATTGAGTCAGTGTGCACCCAAGGGAAAAAAATAATAATTAGTGTTCTTGGAAATAGCCGTTACAAAATGCAGACAGTCTCAGCAGGTATTTTAAAAGTAAACAGTTGCTCTGATTAAACCTAATAGGCTACTGGTACAAGGAATGTTATTTGGAATGAACAAGGACTTTTGGTAAACTTGACAACGTTTGCAACACAGATAAGCAATAAGCATACATCCAAATCATGGAAAAAATTACTTTTTTATTATTAGAAAATGATGCAAATTGTAAATTTATGAATAAATTTAAAAAAAGGTACTCATTGTAAAATCATGGAGTACTCTGAAAAAGAAACGCAAGAAACAAAATCTGCAATACGGTTTTCTTATAAAGATGGTTAATGTGTTCCTAAATAAAACAAACTGTGAGCAAATTTTGAGAATGGCTGCACACGTGTTTGTTTACCTATCGAAACAGCTGAGGTGACTAAAAATAGGTCCATCATTACAGCAAACATAGACGAGCCATTTGGGGTGGAAAGTCCAATCATTTTGATGTTCTTGGAACAAATTTACACTCGGATTTGTAAAGTATGCAGATAATAGAGCTTTGTTTACATTTAATGTGGACCAACAATTCAGACTTTCATATTAATAAATCTGGAAAAACGACAAGAGTAAACTCTTTTAAACTAAACCATTTAATATTATTTCAGGATAACATTAGTCATGTTAGATTTTACAGCTCCTTTATTTAACATTAAACAGGTTGAAAAATGTACGTTTCAAGATGAAGAACTGGCAAAGTGTGTATGTTTTTTGTTTACTAAATCAACTTGTGTTAAACGTTTATTTATCCCAGTTGATTCCTTGTGTAAATTATTATTGTTTGGCAAGACCTCTTCTTAAATTCGGCTCACACACAATGCACTAATCCGGATTAAAATTCAGCACAATGTTGTGGCAGCCGCCCTCAACAACCTCACTTTTAAAACTGCTGAGAAGGCATGTAGTAAAAATCCAATTACAAAGTAAAAATCAAATATTATTACGCCGATGGAAAGATAAATATCTAATAAATGAAAATTAGTTGTCAAATTTTTTAGAAAAGCGTAATATATATATAAAAAGTTTAAAATATTTTAATCAATACTTTTTTTACATGGAGTTTGGCGCGAGAGTCACGAGTCTTGGGAACTTCGTGTGCAAACTATGAGCGTAGCTCGGTTAGTTGCTATCGTGACGAATTTAACTAAAAACACCGACGTTAATGGTGGTGAGAGCGCTACAGCACCGTGTTCTGGGTCCACTGCAGAGGACATTTCCCCGGATAGATCACACTCTCCTCCCCGGTCCATCTCCGGGCCTCACCTCTTCCTCGTGATTCTTCTTGGGCGGCCACTCGTGGCAGCAGTGGAGGCTCTTCAAGAAGCCGTTTCTGTTCGTTCTCAGTCCGTTCTTCGCGTGCTGACCCACCTCCCCGTTGGCCGGCTTGGTCCCGGGGCTTTCGGTCATCACTGGGCAAAGGTTGTGGAGCCGCGACGGTAAACTTGCATGTAGGGAACACGGAGCCTGCCTCTTGTGCAAAGCTGTGACAGTTTCCGAGCTGAGCACGTTTACACACGCACACAAACACGCTAGGAACACTCACGCGCGCACACGTACACAAACATGAAAATACAAACATTTAACAAACCGGAAATCAACGCCCCGTTAACCAGCGGCAGCGTCCAATGACATTTATTGACGTCATCGGCAGCGCCTGTCAAAAGAGCCGCAGCGTGAAAGGCTAAGGGGCGGGACTTAAAACACCCGTGCTGTTATCCAATCGTTTGTTAGCTTGAAAGATGAGATTTAAATGTTTTATTTGGTCAAATATACAGTACAGGACTCAAAAAGATGGAGGGGAAACAAAGACTTACACATAGTAGTTTTGTAGTAATTAATACCTTTTAAAGGTTTAATGTGACTACTTGTCATTTCGCATCATGTGGTACATGAGGTGGAACAAAATTGTGTACTCAAAGTGCCAGTTACACACAAAAAATAGCAATAATATAAACTATGAAATGAAACAGTATATAAAGATCAAAGATGTATGCTAAACAAAAATAATATAAAGGATGCACAATATTATTGGCATGGTATCGGCCGATACCCAGCCAGCATGCACAGAGTGGGCCCCATATGGTATACATATGTGCAAAAAACATGGGTCCCAATAGGTTTGGTCCACGGTTTCCATGGTGGCCCCACATGGGTTTGCCCAAATAGATTTTAATGGGCCCTGACTGGGTTTTCAGTGGGACCCATATGTTTGACTTAAATGAGACCCATGTACAGTAAAACCCATGTGTGTGCCTTGAAGTATATCTACCTGGGACTAAACTGGGTCCCTATTGGGCTAATAATATGGGTAATAAGTGGGTTTGTCCACAGTTTGCCCCACATGGGTTTGCCCAGATAGATTTTAATGTGCCCTGACTGGGTTTTCAGTGGGACCCATATCTAACTTAAATGAGACCCATGTAAAACCCATGTCCCTTACCAAAAAGTAGTATATGCAAGTATACTTAAAGTACACTAATTTTAAACTAAAAAAATAAGAGTATACTTTCAGTTTACTTTTTAGGTACTTATCAAAAGTATACTTAGCCAAGTTTATTTTACACAATACTTGACTTATACTAAAAATAAACTAAAAGTCTAAGTATACTTAATCTATACTTCTGTTTAAACTTTTGGCCAAGATATTTTACACAAAGTATTTTCACACTGGTTTATTTTTAGTACTTCTGTTTTAAACGTTTTGTCAGTTTTTTTTATATTGTTGTATATACTGTATATATATATATATATATATATATATATATATATATATATATATA
>JBBPBX010012895.1:28123-42370 GCA_038048925.1 Garcialebias charrua
TATATATATATATATATAGCAGGATTTATTTAGGTCCGCAATTTCAAAAGCGCTTATGCATTAGCAAAGCTAGCGGAAGCTAATGCTAACGCGCTAACGTCCATCCATCTGACACAACTGGATCGGACTCAGAACCTAGCCTTGAGAGGTAATTTCTAAGTAGTTTGAGTAAAGCAATTAAGACACTGATTGATGTGACAGGAGGAAAGGAGAGGTGTTTGTGAACTCTTCAGTAAGCTCTCGTCCATCTTCTCTTCTCCTCCATATATATATATATATATATATATATATATATATATATATATATATATATATATATATATATATATATATATATATATATATATATATATATACAGGTAGTCCCCGACTTACGAGCGAGTTCCGTTACAACGAGTTGCTCGTAACACGGAAATCTCGTAATTCGGAACGGCCGCCACGTGTCTCGTAAGTCCGGAATTTCGCTCGTAAGTTGGAACGGTTTTGCTAGCGCGACTACAAACACTCGTTTTTCATCGAAAAACTGCTTATGAGTGCATAAAAATGATCGGAAACGTGTGTCCACATGTTTAGCTAACGAACTGTGGTGAAAAAACACAGAAAAACTCGGTATTTTTTGCGTTTTTTCCAAAAATTCGCCAGCTCGTAAGTCCGGAACCTCGTAGGTCAGAGCGCTCGTAAGTCGGGGACTACCTGTATTATTATTATTGAGCATGCATCAGGGTATTATTATTATCATTATTATTATTATCATTATTCAATTTTATTCTGCGTTACTCCAGGCGTACGTGAAACGTGAAGTACTGCTTCTGCCATTTTTCTGTTTGTGGTCTTCATGCGTTATGATTGGATTGGGGGTAGAACGTGATCATATACGTCCCAACCAATCAACGCCACTCTTGCTTGTCAGGTTGCATGTGAACTTTGTCCTAACCAATCAACGCCACTCTTGTTTATCGCGGGAAGTAGCATGTGATCATATTCAACCAATCAACGCCTCTTGCTTCGCGCGCTTCGTTCAAATGTAGCCATTTCCTTTTCAACTGTTGGACAAGAAGCTGTTGTTGTCTCGGACTCAGCGCTCGTAAAACTTGCTTTTTATTAGACGTCGACTGGTCTGACTCTGGACGACGACTGGACATTCAGTTGGAAGTTGAAGGTAATCGGTTCTGTTTTGTTTATTTGCTAGCTGTTAGCTCTGTTCACTTGAATGAACAAAACCTGCCGTTGCTAAAAGCTACGGATGCTAAAACGCTTAGCTAAAACGGGTGTGTGTGCTGCTGAGGCAGATAATTTGAGGCAAGTAAAACACTGCAGGTTAGGTTATTCTAGCGTTTAAATAAGCCATATATGCTACGAGTTATTTTTTTTTTGGCTTAGTTCCTGGATGGTTTTTCAAAGAGACAAGGCCCCGCATCCTCACGCTGTTTGTGTCGCATGTCTGTTAACACACATGCGCTCACTAGCCAGCAGAACAATAACCGCAGCCAGGCTGAAATACTAATTTACTTTAAATACGTATTTCGGCAACATGACTGTTTTTGTAGCTGCTTAAACAAGAGGCTGAGGAGGAACCAAACAGTTCCTGAGCTCCACTTATGTCAGCATTTAACAAGTAAAGAAGAAAATACAACTTTATAACTTGATGTTGATTTATTTTCTCACACTTCACCTGCTTCTCTTTACTGCTGCCAGAAAGGAGAATGATGAAGTGATGTTGTTTAGAAGAAAATGTCTCGCTCACTTTTCTTCATGTTACTGCCACAAGTGCAGCTGTCTGCATGTGCTGCATCACTTGATTGATGTGACAGGAGGAAAGGAGAGGTGTTTGTGAACTCTTCAGTGAGCTCTCGTCCATCTTCTCTTCTCCTCCATCCTGTTGGAAGCTGCAGACTACAGTATTAACTTCAGCTCACTCACATGTTCTCTTTGATTCAGACTCTGCAGGTTGTCAGAGATCAGCTGTGCCTCTCTGCTCTCAGCTCTTCAATCCAACCCCTCCCATCTGACACAACTGGATCGGACTCAGAACCTAGCCTTGAGAGGTAATTTCTAAGTAGTTTGAGTAAAGCAATTAAGACACTGATTTTTAAAACCAGATGTGGAAATGGAGAATGCCTTGTCTCCTACTTCCTGTTCCTCCTTTATATCTCAGCTCTTCATTGCACAAATGACTAATGTAAATTTTGAATGGTCTCACAACATCCTGTACTGTATAGTGACACACAATTTTTGTTCATTTGCCCCTTGTTTTTTCTTTTTCTTTTACAGAGCTTCCAGCAGTTGTGAAAAAGTCTAAAGATGTGGCGATCGGATCTCAGCGTTGCTTCCATCCACTCAACACCAGCTGTACACTTGTTGCTCCACCCATCTCTGTTCAAGTGTTGTCTGACCCTGATGACATGGTAATTAACTGAATGCATGGATACTATATGTTATTGATCCATTTGGAAATCATTACAATACAATTTATTTCTACATCTTTTGATTGCACACATAAATGATAGATAAGTGATATGATACCCCTTGATGGTATGCAATAAAGCTATAGAAAATAGGCTTAGACATATTCATTGCAAAGATGAATATATACTATAGATTTCCAAATACTGTACTGTAAATGAATGTTTAATCATTATTTGGTTAACAAGATCCATGTGTTTTGCAGGTGCCTGTTGTGCCGGATGTAGAAGTCCAAGGCGAAAGGTGAAGTCTCTATGGACCAGCTCAGCCTTGCTGGTTGGAGATCTTGCAGTGCTCGTCTACGGGAGAGAGTTATTGGCCAATTGAAGTTTGACTGGGAGGCAATCGGGGGCTCATAAAGATGTGGAGTCAAAGCCTTTGGACAACACAAAGCTTGATACTTGGTGAGTATATAATTTAGGACAAAACTCATTCTAAAATACATTCCTAATGTTTTTTCTCGTTTTATGAACAAATTACTGGAATGTTCCATGCTCCTCACGGTTTATGATGCAGATTCTGATACAATCACCTAAAAATGCCATTCACTGATACCATATGGATTAGATTGGATTTGGTTATGTGCTCTATAATAAAAAAAAAGTTTACAATCAAAGTTAAATGCAGGTTACGGGTATTATTTGTAGTTGTTAAATCAAAAATATCTTTTTTTTAAAGGGAACCACAATTACTTTTAACATTAGACTTTAATTAGTCATTGTTTTAACTGTAAAACAATGACTATAAAAAATACTGTAGGGTGTTTAGTTTTGTAAATTTTTAAAGTATATTTTAACATGTGTATATTTTAACACATTAAAATATATTTTAAAAATGTACAAAACTAAACCACCCTACAGTATTTTTACAGTTAAAATAAAAGTTTATCAAATAAAGTCAAATGTTTAAAAGTAATTGTGGTTCCCTTTAATAATAAGTTATTGTTTATCACTCGTGAAACCTAGAGACATATTTTAAGGATATATTTGATGTGAGAGTAATTACACTGATGATAGAATAACATAACATTGGAGTAATTTCTGTTTTTTTTTTTTGTTTTTTTTTTTCAGTCTACACCAAGCCAAAGTTCCCTGACACCACCATGCAAGATGTGCGAAGAGTCATAAGAAGAAGAAAAAAAGCAACATAAACGACTACCGGTGAAGTTTTTTTTTTCTTATCCCCCCCAAAGATGTGAAGATGCCTTCTGAAAAGGAAAGACTTCAGTTTCCAGTTGGAGACACTATTTTTGCTTTGTTTAAGCAAATGCACACATTTTTACATTGTGTTCTGGACTTTATGTTTACACCTTGAAATGCAAATGTGCACCTTTTCCTTTTCAATTTTTAAACTTGGAAGGGATTCATTTTAAATGCTGCTGTTTTGTAAACTGTTTTTGAGCTGCACCTTAATTTTATATAAAAATATTGAAGTTCTCAAGACCTTGTTTTATGACTTTGTAAACACATCTTTCAGAATACTTTAAAAAATAATTTTTAGCATATAAATAGTATTGTGCAAGTATTGTTAAGCAAACTTACAAGTGTAACATAACAATTACAATGACAACATGGTATTAGTTTTAGAAATTCAAAAATTTAACTTAAATGATAAAATAAACTGTAAACTAGAAGTAAACTAGAGTTTTCTGGGTGGAGTTTGCATGTTCTCCCCGTGCATGCGTGGGTTTCCTCCGGGTACTCCGGTTTCCTCCCACAGACCAAAAAACATGCTTGTTAGGCTGATTGGTGACTCTAAATTGACCCTAGGTGTGAGTGTGAGAGTGGATGGTTGTTTGGTGTGAGTGAGACAGGTCCCTCTTGTAAATGAGTCCCCGTGACTCAACGAGGCTAGCCTGTATAAATAAAGGTTGAATGAATGAAAAAAAAAAAATAACAAGTGCATTGGAAGTATATGAAAAAGTGTACTAGTGGTATACTTTAAGTATACTGTAATAAACTAAAGTATGAACTAGAAGTACTGTATATAACAAGTGCATTTGGAGTATAAAGAAAAGTTTACTAGTGTTATACTTTAAGTATACTTCAATAAACTAAAAATATGAACTTGAAGTACACTATAAGTACACTGGAAGTCTAATTAAAAGTGTACTACTAGTATACTTTAAGTATACTTAAAGCCGGTTCAAATCCCGGTCCGGGGCCTTTCTGGGTGGAGTTTGCATGTTCTCCCCGTGCATGCGTGGGTTTCCTCCGGGTACTCCGGTTTCCTCCCACAGACCAAAAAACATGCTTGTTAGGCTGATTGGTGACTCTAAATTGACCCTAGGTGTGAGTGTGAGAGTGGATGGTTGTTTGGTGTGAGTGAGACAGGTCCCTCTTGTAAATGAGTCCCCGTGACTCAACGAGGCTAGCCTGTATAAATAAAGGTTGAATGAATGAATGAATACTTCAATAAACTAAAATATGAACTTGAAGTACACTATAAGTACATTGGAAGTCTAATTAAAAGTGTACTACTAGTATACTTTAAGTATACTTCAATAAACTAAAATATGAACTTGAAGTACACTATAAGTACATTGGAAGTCTAATAAAAAGTGTACTACTAGTATACTTTAAGTATACTAAAATGGGCCAATTTAGTCCCAAAAAAGTATATTGTAAGTAAACTGCGAGTATACTTAAAAGTACACTTGGAGACATATACTTTATATACTTAAGTATACTTAACAACATATACTTAAAGTATACTTCTTTTTGGTAAGGGGTGTGTGCCTTGAAGAATATCTACCTGGGACTAAACTGGGTCCCAACTGGGCTAAAAATATGGGTAATAAGTGGGTTTGTCCACGGTTTCGATGGTGGCCCCACATGGGTTTGCCCAGATAGATTTTAATAGGCCCTGACTGGGCTTTCAGTGGTTCCCAGATGGTTAACTTATATGAGGCCCATGTAAAACCCATGTGTGTGCCTTATCTACCTGGGACTAAACTGGGTCCCAACTGGGCTAAAAATATGGGTAATAAGTGGGTTTGTCCACGGTTTCCATGGTGGCCCCACATGGGTTTGCCCAGATAGATTTTGATGGGCCCTGACTGGGCTTTCAGTGGTTCCCAGATGGTTAACTTACATGAGGCCCATGTAAAACCCATATGTGTATTTTCAAGCATATTTTCCTGGGTGTTAATGTTGTCCCAGATGGGCTAGAATATGGGCAACAAGTGAGTTTATTTGCGGTTTCCATGGTGGCCCCACATGGGTTTGCCCATACAATTTTAAGGGGCACTGACTGGGTTTTCAGTGGGACCCATATGGTTAACTTACATGAGGCCCATTAAAAACCCACGTGTGTTCTTTCATGATTATTTACCTGGGTCTAAATGGGGTCCCAGCTGGGCTAGAATATGGGTAACAAGTGGGTTTATTTGCGGTTTCCTTGAGGGAGGCTATTCAACTGAAACTGCTGAGTTATCACTCTATAATGACAATTAGGGATGGGGCTGATCCAATCCAGTATCGGCATCCGATACCAGCATAATTTACGTATAATTTACGTATCAGATTTTTCGATCCAACCTGCCAATATTTCCGATCCTTGAAGTACTGTATGTCAGAGAGCACGTATATTGCACCGTACTCTGTGACTTCTGTCTTAACATTGTGTGAGTTAAACCCAAAGAAGACACTCTGAGCCTCACAACAGGTAATACCCACACTTTAATAGCACACAAGAGGGGTAGGTCTATATCACAGACGTCCTTCTGACTCATGGTGCAGCCCGGAACACTAAAATACTGCTAAACATTATGGGAAATCAACATAGTCCACTCCCCGTTTTTTTGTTTCGTTTTTGATTGTGGCACTGAGTTTTAATTCTTGTTGGCTTTGATCAACGGATACAGATTTAAACTATAATTGAACACTAATATACCGCTAAGCATTATGGGAAATCAACACAGTCCACTCCCCGTTTTTTAGTTTCGTTTTTGATTGTGGCACTATGAGTTGTGATTTTTGTTGGTTTTGATCAACAGATACAGATTTAAACTATACAGTACATTGAATTTATAAATGTAAATTCAATGTATAGTTTAAATCTGTATCTGTTGATCCCACATTTATACCACTTGGGATGAATACAGTTGGCCCACATGGGCTTCCCATGTTGGGCACATTATACTAAAATCACATGGGTCCTATACACTGATGCACATATCTGTCCCATTCCCAGTTAGCCCAAATAAAATTGAACTGGGGCCTATATATCTATGCCCAGGTTCAACCCATGTAAGGTCAGCCCACACTTATCCCAATTGGGGTAAATACAGTTAGCCCACATGTGCTTCCCATGCTGGGCCCATTATACCGAAACCACATGGGTCCCATATAATATTGCCCATTTCTGTTCCATTCCCAGTTAGCCCACATAAAAATGAGCTGGGGCCTATATCTACAGGTACATGCCTAGGTTGAAGCCATGTAAGCTCATCCCACATTTATCCCACTTGGGGTAAATACAGTTAGCCCATAAGGGCTTCCCATGATGGGCCCATTATACTAAAACCACATGGGTCACATATAATAATGCCCATTTCTTTCCCATCTCCAGTTATCCCACATACAATTGAACTGGGGCCTATATATCTATGCCCAGGTTCAACCCATGTAAGATCAGTCCACACTTATCCCAATTGGGGTAAATACAGTTAGCCCACATGTGCTTCCAATGCTGGAACCATTATACCAAAACCACATGGGTCCCATATAATATTGCCCATTTCTGTCCCATTCCCAGTTAGCCCACATAAGAATGAACTGGGGCCTATATATCCATGCCAAGGCTGAACCCATGTAAGGTCATCCAACACTTATCCCACTTGGGGTCAATATAGATAGCACACATGGGCTTCCCATACTGTGCCCATTATACTAAAACCACATGGTCCCATATAATGATGCCCATTTATTTCCCATTCCCAGTTAGACCACATAAAAATGTACAGGGCCCTATATATCCATGTCAAGGTTGAACCCATGTAAGGTGATCCCACATTTATACCACTTGGGATAAATACAGTTAGCCCACATAGGCTTCCCATACTGGGTACATTATACTAAAATCACATGGGTCCCATATACTGATGCACATATCTGTCCCATTCCCAATTAGCCCAAATAAAATTGAACTGGGGCCCAGGGTCCCAGGGTCAACCCATGTAAGGTCAGCCCACACTTATCCCAATTGGGGTAAATACAGTTAGTCCACATGTGCTTCACATGCTAGGCCCATTATACCAAAACCACATGGGTCCCTTATAATATTGCCCATTTTGGTCCCATTCCCAGTTAGCCCAAATACAAATGAACTGGGACCTATATATACATGCCCAGGTTGAAGTCATGT
This sequence comes from Garcialebias charrua, assembly GCA_038048925.1. Taxonomy (NCBI): domain Eukaryota; kingdom Metazoa; phylum Chordata; class Actinopteri; order Cyprinodontiformes; family Rivulidae; genus Garcialebias; species Garcialebias charrua. The sequence continues at coordinate 35,954 of JBBPBX010012895.1, forward strand.
AAGATCATCCCACATTTAGCCCACTTGGGGTAAATACAGTTAGCCCATAAGGGCTTCCCATGCTGGGCCCATTATACTAAAACCACATGGGTCCCATATAATATTGCCCATTTACGTCCCATTCCCAGCTAGCCCACATACATTTGAACTGGGGCTTATATACCTATGCTCATGTTCAACCCATGTAAGGTCAGCCCACACTTATCCCAATTGGGGTAAATACAGTTAGCCCACATATGCTTCCCATGTTGGGCCCATTATACCAAAACCTCATGGGTCCCATATAATATTGCCCATTTCTGTCCAATTCCCAGTTAGCCCACTTAAAAATGAACTGGGGCCTATATATCTATGCCAAGGCTGAACCCCATGTAAGGTCATCTGACACTTATCCCACTTGGGGTCAATATAGTTAGCACACATGGGCTTCCCATACTGTGACCATTATACTAAAACCACATGGGTCCCATATAATGATGCCCATTTCTGTCCCATTCCCAGTTAGCCCACATACAAATGAACTGGGGCCTATATATCCATGCCTAGGCTGAACCCATGTAAGGTCATCCAACACTTATCCCACTTGGGGTCAATATTAGCCTGGTTGTAACCAGACCCTGTCCTTCACTTCGCTTCGTACTAGGGTCTGGACTTTTCCCATAGAGAAACGTTTCTTGCTGGAGGCGTGGCCTCTGCTTAGGAACAAAACCATTGGATATTTTGAACAGGGAAAGCATTCTGCTCCCTCCCCTCAGAGCCACCCCCGTGCTCTGGTGAACTTCACTGACAACTGCTCCGCCCCCTGCTCCAGGAGTCCTGCAGCTTTTCTCTCGCTGCGCAAACTCAGTGTTTATATGTTATAAAACGTTTTAATACAATAAAATCAAACCATGGATCGCTGGTCCAGCTCACCAAAACACCAGAAAATCTGCAGGGACTCGGTCAGCAATAAAACCCGAGTTTAATTCTCGTGACAACCTGAGGCATTTCCGTGTTCATTTTACTCAGCAGGAGGGTGGAGGAGAAGGAGGACGAGGGAGCGATTACTTAACTTTTGGGAGAAAAAAACAAAAGAAAACTCCAGATAAGGGATTAAGCAGGGGAAATTAATAAATTTGTGTCACATATAAAACAGTTCTGCATCGCTTTGCATCGCTTTGAATGATGCCGTGCTCTGGTGAACTTGACAGCTGCTCCGCCTCTTGCAGCTCTCGCTGCGCAAATTCTGTGTTTATATAAAACGTTTTAATACAATAAAATCAAACCATGGATCGCTGGTCCAGCTCACCAAAACACCAGAAAATCTGATGGGACTCGGTCAGCAACTAAAACCCGAGTTTAATTCTCGTGACAACCTGAGGCATTTCCGTGTTCATTTTACTCAGCAGGAGGGTGGAGGAGAAGGAGGACGAGGGAGCGATTACTTAACTTTTGGGGGAAAAAAACAAAAGAAAACTCCAGATAAGGGATTAAGAAGGGGAAATTAATAAATTTGTGTCACATATAAAACAGTTCTGCATCGCTTTGAATGAGAACATGCCGCTGCTCGCTGACTGAGCGCTGGCAGAGCCCTTTTATAGGACGCTGCGCGCTGGGACTGGTGGGGGCGTGGGTTAGGGTCCAAAACTCCACCCCTTCTGTTCTCTGATTGGTCCGAACAAAAATCTACCGGAGAAATCCTTGTGGGCGGGTAAAGTCCCAGACTGTGCAGTGAAGGGAAATGAGAATTGAGCGGAGCTGTGCAGGAAGGCGAGGGCCAGGCTAGGTCAATATAGATAGCACACATGGACTTCCCATACTGTGCCCATTATACTAAACCCCATGGGTCCCATATAATGATGCCCATTTCTTTCCCATTCCCCGTTAGCCCAAATAAAAATGTACTGGGCCCTATATATCCATGCTAAGGTTGAACCCATGTAAGGTGATCCCACATTTATACCACTTGGGATGAATACAGTTAGCCCACATAGGCTTTCCATGCTGGGCACATTATACTAAAATCACATGTGTCCCATACTGATGCACGTATCTGTCCCATTCCCAGTTAGCCCAAATAAAATTGAACTGGGGCCTATATATCCATGCCCAGGTTCAACCCATGTAAGGTCAGCCCTAGCCTGGTTAAAATCAGACCCTTGTCCTTCACTTCGCTTCGTACTAGGGTCTGGGACTTCTCCCATAGACAAGGATTTCTCCGTTAGATTTTTGACCGGACCAATCAGAGAACAGAAGGCGGAGTTTTGAACTACGTCGACTGACGTCGTCAGTTAAAATGGCTGCCGCCACGAAGGAATTTTCAAGAAAACAAGGTAAAAAACTATTATTTCTTTGCTGAGAAAAAATATATTTCTTAGCTGACGTTATATCAGAAGGTTCCTGAGCTTAACAGTTCCTAAATCAATTCACGAAATGGTCAAATCTGCTGGATTTAAATTGTTTCGGTTTGACATTTTCCAAACAGCCTCGGGTGCGCTACGAAAATAAATTATAAAAAATCGAATTTTATCTCAAATGTTTCATCCAGGCCAACAGTCAGTAAATTAGAGCCATATAATTACACACTGGTAGCAGAAAAAATATCCACAGAGTGGTTTCTGAGCTATTTATCTGAATAGTTAGCCTGCCCTGGACCTCGACAGGCTAAACTAACAAAACTCCGCCTTCTGTTCTCTGATTGGTCCGGTCAAAAATCTACCGGAGAAATCCTTTTCTATGGGAGAAGTCCCAGACCCTAGTAAGAAGCAAAGTGAAGGACAATGGTCTGGTTTTAACCAGGCTAGGTCAGCCCACACTTATCCCAATTGGGGTAAATACAGTTAGCCCACATGTGCTTCCCATGCTGGGCCCATTATCCCAAAACAACATGGGTCCCTTATAATATTGCCCATTTCGGTCCCATTCCCAGTTAGCCCACATACAATTAAACTGTGGCCTATATATACATGCCCAGGTTGAAGCCATGTAAGGTCATCCCACATTTAGCCCACTTGGGGTAAATACAGTTAGCCCATAAGGGCTTCCCATGCTGGGCTCATTACAGTATTTTCTGGTGTATAGGTCGCACCAGTGTGTAACTGGCTGCTAGACTTCCTGACCAGGAGACCACAGACAGTGCGGGTCGGGAGTAACACATCTAGCACCATCACATTGAACACAGGGGCCCCACAAGGATGTGTGCTGAGCCCCCTTCTATTCACCCTGCTAACACACGACTGCACACCATCGTACAGCTCCAACCACTTCATCAAGTTTGCGGACGACACAACAGTGGTGGGTCTCATCAGCAACAACGATGAGACGGACTACAGGAACGAGGTGAGCCGCCTGGCCTTGTGGTGCGGACACAACAATCTCACTCTCAACGTGGAGAAGACAAAGGAGATTGTTGTGGACTTCAGGAAGAAGGATGCCCAACATGCCCCTCTGACCATCAACAGCACCGCAGTGGAGAGAGTAGACAGCACCAAGTTCCTGGGAGTGCACGTCTCAAAGGACCTGTCCTGGAGCAGGAACACTGCAGCACTGGCAAAGAAGGCTCACCAGCGTCTCTACTTTCTCCGCAAGCTGAAAAGGGCTGGAGCTTCAACCCCCATCATGAGCACCTTCTACAGAGGTGCCATAGAAAGTGTCCTGACCAGCTGCATCACTGTGTGGTTTGGTGCATGTACTGCATCCTGCCGCAAGAGCCTCCAGCGCATTGTGAGAGCAGCTGAGAAGATCGTGGGCACCTCCTTGCCCTCACTGCAGGACTTACACAGCAAACGCCTCACTCGGAAAGCCCACCGCATGGCAGGTGATCCCACACACCCACTACACAGCTGCTTCAGACTACTGCCATCAGGGAGGAGACTGAGGAGTCTCCAGGCTCGAACCAGCAGACTGAGAGACAGCTCTGTTCATCAGGCAGTCAGAATGCTAAACACTCTGCCTGCTCTGCCCCCCCTCCCATTTGAACTGCCTTAACACTAAAACTTTCTCACACATTATCACTCAACACAAAGTTTTTCACTAAACTCTCGGTCATGTGCTCATACAGTTTGCACTACTTCTCATACTTGCACTAATGTCTGTATTACATCACTGCCTATAATCATAATACTGTTTACATTCTCTGTTTACATTTATTAATACTGTTTACTTTTATTACTACTGCTTACATGTAATTACTACTGTTTACATTTATTTACACTACTCTAATATCTACACCACTGCTGGTACATATACAGTGTGCTCTGAACGGTCTTATTTAGGGATGCCCAATGTGCCTTACTGCATATGCCACTTTTTGCCTCTATAACAACATCAACTACTACCTCATACATATACTGTGTACATTGACTCATACGCTGCTTTGCCACTTTGCAAATGTCAATGCTAGAAACCTTTAGTTTATTTTAGTTATACTTTTTATACTCTTTTTTTTGTGCTAGTATGCAAAAACTCAGGACAGTATTATGTTCATTAAATGTTTAATGTTTTAGTTTTAGAGTTGGTGTGGATTTTCATGCTCTTGCACCGCTATGCAAAAAAAAAAAAAAAAACTCAGGACAGTGTTAGTTTTACTATTTTATGCTTACCGTATTTTCCGGTGTATAGGTCGCACCTTTTTATGGTTTTTTCAAGGCCTGCGACCTATACACCAGTGCGACCTATTTATGGATTTTTTTTCATATTTTTAGACCAATTTTTGGCTGAGTTATGGCCCTTTTTCCCTGTTGCATAAAATGGTGCAGTACCAGTTTCGGCCACCAGGGGGCAGTGCAAGTGCAGTACCAGTTTCGGCCGCTATGATCGCTAAAGAGGCCTGTACCAGTATTCTGCTTTATTTACAGATTTATTTGGGTGTAGCTGTAACTGTCAAAGTGCATTTCAATCAGCTGCACCTCCAGATGCTGCATATTTCAGCTCACAGTCAGCTCCACCTCCAGATAATAATAATAATAATAATGAATTCCATTTATAATGCACTTTTCATTAATAAAAATCTCAAAGTGCTACAAAGTGTAACAAAGCAAAGATCAAAATGAAACAAGTGATAAAATCAAATAAAATCAATAATAATATCGACTAAGATCAAAGATAAAATCATGTGGATGCAGATTAGGCTTGCTTAAAAAATAAATAAAATAAAACAAGTGATAAAATCTAGTAAAATATAATAAAATTGCTGCAGCTATCCTGCACTGGTTTCCACAGCAGCTGCAACTCTGAGCAGATCACCTTCAGCTGCAACTGATTTGTCATTTATTAACAAAAATTAAAGTGAGACACAGTCTTACAAAAAAGGCAGCCAACAAACATTTTTTTAGGAGTCTGTAGTTTAATTTTAATGATGTTGGTGGTATTTACATTTTGAAATAAGCTGATTTGTAATAATTTATTGACAAAAATTAAAGTGAGACACAGTCTTACAAAAATGGCAGCTAACAAATGTAGGTGCGACCTAGGTGCGACCTATACACCGGTGCGACCTATACACCGGTGCGACCTATTTACGGATTTTTCCAGTTTATTGATAAATATTAGACACTGCGACCTATACACAGGTGCGACCTATACACCAGAAAATACGGTATGTCTATTATTATATGTTTCAGTGTTTCAATGTTTAGATGTTTACTGTTGCACCGAGGGACTGAGAGAAACGCAATTTCGGTCCTGTGTATGTCCTGTACAGTACATATTGCAGATCTGACAATAAAGTTGACTTTGACTTTTGACTTGACCTGTGTATAGGTCGCATTGTCCAATTATCACCAATAGATTGGAAAAATCCCTAGATAGGTTGCACTGGTGTTTATGTCACACCTACGTTTAGCTCTGCTGCAAATGTCTGCCACAGGAGTGCACAGCAAGGCTTTTAAGACGATTAACACTTAAAAACAATTATTTTTTTGATAAAAATTATTGCAAATATATGTCTGAGCTGAACTTTTCCTTAATAAATGAACCTAATTGTGAAATGAGCTGGATTTAAAAATTTGTTTCACCGAAAGTGATAACAAGCCATACAGTATATAAGTCGCACCTGAGTATAGGTCTCAGGCCTTGAAAAAACCATAAAAAGGTGCGACCTATACACCGGAAAATACGGTATACTAAAACCACATGGTTCCCATATAAAATTGCCCATTTCTGTCCCATTGCCAGTTAGCCCACATTAATGCTGTATAGGACCCATATATTTAGCCCAACAGGGCCAACAAAATGGGTTCCTTTATGGGATAACCATATGGGTCTCATGCAGTTAGCCCAGATAAATCCCATGCCCACAATTACCCAACTAGCCCACAATAACCCCATGTGGGGCCCAACTATGCATGCTGGCTGGGTATTGGCGATAAAGTTAAATATTGGACATTGGCCGCCAATCCATCAAAATAACTCACCGATACAAAAGGCACTGTTTATACA
>JBBPBX010012895.1:42527-53299 GCA_038048925.1 Garcialebias charrua
TATATACTGTATATAATAAAACACAGGTTATTGGCAGCCAAATGCAATCATGGAATAGACAGAAAAATAAATCAGTGTGTAAGAAATGTGGTCAGCTTGTATTTCAGCAGTCTAAGTCTATAGCAGCATGACTAAGGGATAACTCAGGAAACCTGTAGCAATCCTAACTATCAAAATAAAAGAGTCTTAAGTCTGGTCTTAAAAGTAGACAGATTGTCAGCCTCAGAGAAAACTATATGTTTCTGCCTGATAGCTGAAAGCTCTGCCCCTAGTTCTACTTTTAAAATCTCTAGGAACAACACGTAAACCTGCAGTCTGGGACTGAAGTACTCTGTTGGGAAAATCTGGAGCAAAAGTTAATGCTGGGTGCATATCCGAATGTTTTACCTGTGTCTTTTATCAATTTGTTCTGTTTGGAAAAACTGTCAGGCAAATTCTGCACAACCGCTGGTGCTGAATAGAGAGGTTGTTTTTTTTTATGAAAGAATGCAGCTTTAATTAAGATATTTTTCATTTGACTTTTGTTCAATGCCCCCAATAAAAGGAAATAGTTTAAACAAAGGACTGTAGTATATCTCACAAATATTTTAGTACTCCAGTACATTATATAGCTGTCAAATAATCTAACAAGCACTGAGTAATTAAAAAGCTAACAAGAGAATCATTAACATAATTAGGCTTTTTGAAAAATAAGGTTATACAGAAAAAACACATAATTTACTGCGTTATTAAAAAACTAACAAAAACTAATAAAGAAAAAACAAGTTTTTATTTTGTTTCACATGTTTCACAGGTCATGAAAACACTTCTGATGGTGTTATTTTATACTCTTCTCATTGACATCGAAGGCCTTTCAGAAAGCACGAAACCCCGCAAGAGCATCTTCTTCTCAGGTGAGGCAGGTGCCTGATGGTATCAAGTATTATCCAGTGCAGAATCACCAAAAATACTACAGCTTAATGTATTTAGACCACCTGTACACAAAAATCTATTTGACATTTTTTTGTTTAAAAACTATAGTCTGGAGTAGTACACTAGTACTTTAGTACACTAAAGAGGGCGAGAAGGACTTGTACCGATTGGCAAGACAGAGGAATCAGGCTGGAAAGGATGTGCAGCAGGTTAGGCTTATTAAAGATGGGAATGGGAATGTTCTAACAAGTGAGGAGAGTGTGATGGGTAGATGGAAGGATTACTTTGAGGAGCTAATGAATGAAGAGAATGAAAGAGAAAGAAGAGTGGAGGTCATAGAAACTGTGGACCAGGAAGTGGGAAAGATTAGTGAGGGTGAAGTCCGGAAAGCTCTGAAAAGAATGAAGAAGGGGAAGGCAGTAGGACCTGATGACATACCAGTGGAGGTTTGGAAATGTCTTGGAGAGATGGCAGTGAGGTTTTTGACTCAAATATTTAATGGAATATTTGAGGGTGAGAAAATGCCTGAAGAATGGAGAAGTGTGCTGGTTCCCATTTTTAAGAACAAGGGTGATGTACAGAGTTGTAGCAACTACAGGGGAATTAAGTTGATGAGTCACACAATGAAGATCTGGGAGAGAATTGTGGAAGGAAGGCTTAGACAAGAGGTGACTATCTGTGAGCAGCAGTATGGTTTCATGCCAAGAAAGAGCACCACAGATGCCATCTTTGCTTTGAGGATGTTGATAGAGAAGTACAGAGAGGGTCAGAAAGAACTCCATTGTGTGTTTGTGGATTTAGAAAAAGCATATGACAGGGTGCCAAGAGAGGAGGTGTGGTATTGCATGAGGAAATCTGGAGTGGCAGAAAAGTATGTTAGACTGGTACAGGACATGTATGAAGACAGCAGGACAGTGGTGAGATGTGCTGTAGGAGTGACAGATAGCTTCAAGGTGGAGGTGGGATTGCATCAAGGATCGGCTCTGAGCCCCTTCTTGTTTGCTCTGGTGATGGACCGACTAACAGATGAGGTCAGGCAGGAATCCCCATGGACTATGATGTTTGCAGATGACATTGTGATATGTGGTGAGAACAGGGAACAGGTGGAAGAGAACTTGGAGAGGTGGAGGTATTCACTTGAAAGAAGAGGAATGAAAGTCAGCCGTAGTAAGACAGAGTACATGTGTGTGAATGAGAGGGAGGCCAGTGGAACAGTGAGGCTACAAGGAGCAGAGGTCACAAAGGTGCAGGACTTCAAGTACTTGGGGTCCACTGTCCAGGAAAATGGGGAATGTGGTAAAGAGGTGAAGAAGAGAGTCCAGGCAGGATGGAGTGGATGGAGAAAAGTTTCAGGAGTGATTTGTGACAAAAAGGTGTCAGCAAAGGTCAAAGGAAAAGTTTACAAGACAGTGGTGAGACCAGCTATGTTGTATGGTCTGGAGACAGTGTCATTGACAAAAAGACAGGAGAAAGAACTGGAAGTAGCAGAAATGAAGATGCTGAGGTTCTCCTTAGGAGTGACAAGGATGGATAAGATCAGGAATGAGATAATCAGAGGTACAGCACATGTTGAACAACTGGGAGATAAAGTTAGGGAGGCCAGACTGAGATGGTTTGGACATGTCCAGAGGAGGGACAGTGGGTATATTGGTAGAAGGATGTTAGAAATGCAGCTGCCAGGAAAAAGACACAGAGGAAGGCCAAAGAGGAGATATATGGATGCAGTTAGAGAGGACATGAAGGTAGTTGGAGTGAGGACAGAGGATGCAGAGGACAGAGTGAGGTGGAGGAGGATGACTCGCTGTGGCGACCCCTGAAAAGGGAAAAGCCGAAAGAAGAAGAAGAAGAAGTCTGGAGTATGGTGAAAGTTTTCACGGAGCAAAGTTCTGCAGGGATTTTATTCTTCTCAAGGGATCTCTAGCATTCTCTGAATGAGCCGTTTTAATAATAATAATAATAATAATTTGTCACATTTGTCATCTGTGTATGTTTCCCATACTTGACAGACGAAATTGGTCTTCTGCCTTTAACCCAACCACCACCAGGTGGTGCAGCGAGCAGCCGTAGTCAGCGCCCGGGGAGCTTGAGAATTAGGTGTGCACTCATAGACACCCCAAGGTGTGTAGTGGCCGGGGCGCGAACCCGCGTCCTTCGGGTCCCAAGTCAAAAGCCTTAGCCACTACACTCCACTGAACAAAATATTCTGTCATCAAAATGTTTGCTAGAATCCAACTCAACATAGTCACTTGTTACACTTTCCCCCAGTTTTACTCAAAGTGTTTGTTTCTATCAACAAATACATTTATTATTTAGTAGCCCATATGTCAGCAATGTAAGTACTGGACTGGTTTAGGGACTTAGCTGAGCATAGTTTCTGTGTTCGCCTCGGTGACCACATGTCCTCCTCTGCACCTCTTCTTGTGTGGAGTTCCACAGGGCTCAGTCTTAGGCTCCCTCCTCTTCACTCTGTACCTGCTCCCTCTTGGCTCTATTTATTTATTTATTTTTTAGAAAATATAGTATCTCCTTTCATTGTTGCATGGATGATACACAGATAAAGGAAAATGGCTAACTCTCTTGGCCCTCTGTTTTCATGTCTGGACGACATAAAAGCCTGGATGGCTGTGAACTTCTTAAAGTTCAATGAGGAAAACACTGATGTGATGGTCTTTGGAAGCTCCACCAGAGACTCTCAATGTAGATGTTGGTTCCTTGACCCAGTGTATCAGCCCATCTATTACAAACCTAGGTATCAAAGTTGATGCTGGACTAAAATTAGAAAATCACATCAAAGCAGTTGTTGACTTTGTTGACTTTGACTTTGACTTTGTTAAATCTAGTTATTATTATTTTTTTTTCATTTGAGGCAGCTGGCTAAAGTAAAGCTGATTCGTTCTCTGCCACATTTTGAAACAGCAGTTCACGCCTTTGTGACCACTCGTCTGGATTACTGTAACACCTACAGGAATCAGTGACTCATGTATCTCTCAGCTTCAGAGTGTACAGAATGCTGCTGCACAGCTTTTAACTGGCACACGAAAGTTTGACCACATTTCTCCTGTTTTAGACTCTGCACGTGGCTGCCCGTACATTTTAGGATTCATTTTTTAAATTCTTCTATTTGCTTTTAAAGCTCTAAATGGACTTGCCCTGCCCTATCTGTCCAAGTTGCTACAGCCATACACACCCTCTCGATCCCTCAGGTCATGTGATCAGCTACTCTTGAGTGCGCAGAAGACAAAGCGTAAGCTCAGAGGAGACCGTGCTTTTGCTGTGGCAGCTCCTAAACAGTGGAACATCTTCCCTCGAACATCAGACAGGGGTCTTCCCTTAAAATGCATCTTCTCCGTGGCCTTTGACACCATCTGAAATGATGACTTTTAATAATTTTAATCCTTTTTTCCTGTCTGACGGTCTGATTGTTTTATTATGTGTACAGCACTTTGGTCCTGTGGGTATTTAAAGCTCCACTGACATCATCTTTTAACTTTCCATAAAATGGCACAACATATATATATATATTAAGATTGACCTCTGATCGTTTTTGCTAAAACAATGTTAAATTAATTAAAATTCCTCTCAAAAACTGTTTAAAATTAGCGCCTTTTTTTTTACATGATAAATACGGTTTTTCCCGTCGCGCGATTATGACGTCACACACAGAATCGCCTCAACTGCGCACATTGATACAATGGACGAAGATGCAAACGCATCCGTCCAATTTAGCCATTTAAAACTTTATATTTTAGCGGTTTGTCTTCAGAGAAGCCAAAGTCTGTGGCGGTTCTACACACGGCCCGTGCCCGTGTAAGATGGACCCTGTGGCCCGCCCTCCGAGCAGAAGCGGAACCATGCTCATGGCACATACCGATACCAGCCTTGTTTACGTATCGATCCAACCCATGATGCACGTTGGCTTCAAACTATGGAATGGATTTCCTGAACGGAGGCGTGTCTCATGAACCCAGAGTAACAAGACCCGCCTCACATTCAGGAAATCCAGTTCATAGTTTGCAGGCAGCTACAAGCGTGAGGGGCTGACTGAGTACTCTGTTGGGTTTGTTTTGGCATCGTTTTGAAAGAGCGGGTCGTTTGTTTATGGATTGTTTTCATGGAGCTGGACGCTTGTTTCTGTCGCAAGATGGATTGTTTACATGGAGCTGGACGCTTGTTCCTGTCGCAAGATGGATTGTTTACATGGAGCTGGACGCTTGTTTCTGTCGCAAGATGGATTGTTTACATGGAGCTGGACGCTTGTTCCTGTCGCAAGATGGATTGTTTACATGGAGCTGGACGCTTGTTTCTGTCGCAAGATGGATTGTTTACATGGAGCTGGACGCTTGTTTCTGTCGCAAGATGGATTGTTTACATGGAGCTGGACGCTTGTTCCTGTCGCAAGATCGGACAACACTGGTGAGTGCATGCTAGCAGCTAGCCGACTTTTCATCGTAACATGTGCGTTGTGTCACGGAAATATTTTACACTCAACACCGCAAGACAACAACGTTCAATGTTTGCAGAGCTATATAAACACATCTGCGTCACATTAAACCGCGGTCAAGTTAGTTTTACGCCGGACATTCCATCGAGCTCAGGGCTTCAGCCAGCGGTGTGTTTTTCTTTTTCATGCCGGGTTGGGCGCTCTGATTACGGCAGCTGTTTCAGCTCCCGCCTGGGAGCTCCGTGGCTTCGCATCATAATACAGCTACTAATATAAAGCATGTAAAACACTAAAAACAGGAACATGTCTGTGTTGGTTTATGCCAAGAACTGAAAAAAAATTATAACCTGCTGTTTACTCGAAATAACTTTGGCTTCTCTGAAGACAAACCGCTAAAACATAAAGTTTTAAATGGCTAAATCGGACGGATGCGTTTGCATCTTCGTCTGTGTCTGACGTCATAATCGCGCGACGGGAAACCCCGTATTTATCATGTGAAAAAAAGGCGCTAATTTTAAACTGTTTTTGAGAGGAATTTTAATTAATTTAACATTGTTTCAGCAAAAACGATCAGAGGTCAATCTTAATACTGTATATATATATATATATGTTGTGCCATTTTATGGAAAGTTAAAAGATGATGTCAGTGGAGCTTTAAAGTGGTCTATAAATAAAGCTGGTTTGGTATGGCATGGTATACTACAAAAACAAGAAAATAACTGACACCAAACAAAAAGTACAGACTTCCATACTGTATGGGCACTTCATAAACATTAGATATGGAACAATTTGCATCAGGGGCCTCACACGGGTCTTACTTACTTAATAATAATAATAATAATAATGAATTCAATTTATAACACACTTTTCATTAGTGAAAATCTCAAAGTGCTACACACATTGAATGTTACACACATTCATACACCGGTAACGGCAGACTACCATGCAAGGTGCTTTCCAGTCCTACCGGGAGCAACTCGGGGTTAAGTGTCTTGCCCAAGGACACAACGACACGTGGTGTGGGGAACTTAGATCCTTCCGTGCTTGAGAGTGCATTGGGCGGCAAGCTGTTTCCATTGATCTCTATCCTTGGCGGTCACCTCCACCGTGCTCGGGTCGAAGCCATGTACTTTCAGGTCTTTTTCAAAGGATCGTCTCCACGTCGGGTCTGCCTTTCTTTCTGTTTCCTTGTGGTTTCCAGTTGAAGGCAATCTTTGGTAGTCTATGTGTTTCCATTCTCAGTACATGTCCTGCAAACTTGAGTTTCCTTAGTTTGATTGTTTGGCTCATGGGTATGGTATGTGTCCTGCAATAGACTTCTGCGTTTGTAATCCGATCTAGGTATGTAATCTTCAGTATCTTTCGCAGGCATCTTTGTTGGAATGCATCCAATTTCTTGGCCATCTTTACTGACATCTTCCATGTTTCACTGGTATACAAGGCTGTGGGGATAACTACTGCTTGCAGCAGTCTGACCTTAAGATTTGTGGATATGGATTTACTTGCCCATATTGATTGCATTCTTCTGAATGTTGATGCTGCCTTACCGATGCGGGTGGTAATATCACACGGGTGGAGAAACTAAATCAAAATGTGTTTCTGTAAACTACCCTGTTCATTTATTTCCCTCAGATGTGAACTTGAAACAGTTCAAAGAGTCTGACTTTGACAGTTTGAGCTCTCTGATGGTCAGAGACGACATTGGTCAGCTAATACTCGGAGCCAGGGAGAAAGTTATAGCGCTCAGTTTAGATGACATTACGAAGAAGACGAGTGAGGTGAGACCTCTGTTTGGATGGACTAATATAACATATTTGGTTTTGAACCCATAAAACGCAAAATGTGTTCCTGCAATCATTGAAAATGCATGGCAGTGAGAGTCCTCATCTTTTATTTGGCCTGTCAGGAGATGTGGGCAGTCAGCTCTACAGAAAAGGCTCTCTGTCAGATGAAGGGCAAGAGTAGTGAAGTAAGTACAAGTGCATTAATGCCGACAATTTGAGGTTTTTACATTCAAACATATTTCAGTTACATTTATTTCAATGTTTTTTCTTCTTCCAACAGGAATGTGAAAACTTCATCAGGATTCTGCACACAACAGAGGACGGCAACATGTTTGTGTGTGGGACGAACGCTTTTAACCCTGCCTGCACCTACATGGTCAGTCATCCACAATGATACAAATGGATTTGTATTTTTTGAAATATCGTATAAAGATATTTGCAAGGTTGTGATACCAAAACGGACCAATTTTTGGAAAATAAAGGAAACAATATAATCTTTAGTGAATTAAATTGAAACTAAAGAATGCTATTTAGTATCAATGTTTAGTATAAATTAATATTGTTTCTAAACTGTTTCACTTCATTAAACAGAATTTCACAGATGGAAAACTATTTTTGGTAAAAACAACACAAGATGGCAGAGGAAAAGTTCCCTTTGACCCCTACCAAGAATTTGCCTCCATTATGGATGGTGGGTAAAACATTTAATATTTTGTAATTTCTACTAGTTCATATGTATAACTCAACATTTTAATCTGTTTTAAGTGATTTGGATTGTTTAGTTGGACTCCTCTGTGGTAACTTGAAAACTTGAACATTTTCATTTCTTGCTAACTAGATTAGTCTTCATCAATATGAACTAAATTAGCATCAAATAGAATGCTTTATTGTGTTTTCTCAAGAACAAACACAAAAATATGTCAATAAATCCATAGCTGTTTCAGAGATTTCCTGTTTATTCTTGTCTTTCGTTTCACTCATCATTCATGAAAGCTTCCAAAAAAACACTAATAAATGCTTTTAGAAAAAGAATATACATGTTAAAAAATTACAAGCATCTTATTTGTTTATTTATATTTTTATAAGTGTAAATTGTGCTTTATTTCTCAGATAAATCTCTATTCGAGAGAAATTTTTCAGAAACTGAAAGTCTGTTTTATCTGAACTCAACAGGAAACACATTATTCTCTGCCACGTCTTCAAACTTCCTGGGAACAGAAATGGTGTTCCAGAGACATGGACCGAACCCCATCAAGACCGAAACCAAACTTTCCTGGCTCAAAGGTAGGATGGCAAAATCCTCCAACAAAAAATGTCAATTAAAATATATACATACATCTTTTCTGAAAAGATATTGTCAACTGTAACGCAACATTTGAAATGTTTCGCTCTCAGAACCCACCATGATTTCAGTTATCATTGCTGAAGTGAGCAAATACTCAGGAAACAACGAGGATGACAACGTGTTCTTGTTCTTCACCGAGAATGCTGTTGAAGAATTTCGAAGCAACATTCGCGTTTCGAGAATTGCTCGTGTGTGCAAGGTCTGAAACATAAAATCATCACGTTACTTTTACGTTTCCAGTGATCCTGTTTAAACGCTAATGTGTGTTGACTTAGAGCGACTTGGGAGGACTAAGAACATTGCAGCAAAGGTGGACTTCTTTTTTGAAAGCCCGGTTGGACTGTCCATTTGGAGACGCTGGTTCTCCAGCTCTGGTCCAGGATGTTTTTTTCCTCAAAGATAAAACCAACTGGACTGACAGCATATTTTATGCCACATTCACCTCCAACCCGTAAGTCATTTAAAAACTGTTCAGACCTGCCAGTAAAAAAATAACAAAAACTTTCTTAGCTATTGGTTTGATAGTGGTTAAAAAAAAGGGTCTACACTAAAAAAAAAAAGGTCTAAAGCACCATCTACCAAACTGACGTGACATCACACAAGCAACAGAAAGAACTTCTTGGAATTAGAAAATAGATCAGCTATCATCTAATAGAAGATGTTTAAACAGCCATCCTTGAGAATATGTTTATTAAAATTAAAATCCAGGTAATCAACATCCAACTGCCAAAGGTTTAATAATAATAATAATGAATTCCATTTATAATGCACTTTTCATTAATAAAAATCTCAAAGTGTACAAAATTTACCACCAAATGAGAACAATGTCAGAACTGACTCGAGATGGGATACATGGCTCTTTGAAGGGCCCAGATCTTGATGATCTGTTTTCTTCATAGAGTCGCTCAATTTTGAAAGACAATGACATCATCACGTTCGTCATCTAGGCCGTGTCAAGTGTTTTGTCAAGCAGAACCCCTCCCCCCCCATTAAATGCTGCACTCTTCTTTGACCATTCTTTGTGTGAGTGAAAAAGGAGCAATTGTTTCTGCATTTGAGGAGGAAAATATGAAGAAAATACACGCAGGAAAAACAAAATCTATTGAAGGTTCTTTACTGTCTGCAACTTGATTCTTATACAATCCGGATCTTTTGCAAACGTTCCGTCTCTAGAATTGACCACCTAAAACAGATTATCCATCCATCCATTTTCGTCCGCTTATCCAGGGTCGGGTCGCGGGGGTAGCAGCCTAAGTAGGGAGGCCCAGACTTCCCTCTCCCCAGCCACTTGGAGCAGCTCCTCTGGGGGAATCCCAAGGCGTTCCCAGGCCAGCCGAGAAACATAGTCCCTCCAGCGTGTCCTGGGTCTTCCTCTGGGCCTCCTCCCGGTGGGACATGCCCGGAACACCTCACCAGGGAGGCGTCCAGGAGGCATCCTAACCAGATGCCCGAGCCACCTCAACTGGCTCCTCTCGATGTGGAGAAGCAGCGGCTCTACTCCGAGTCCCTCCCGGATGACTGAGCTTCTCACCCTATCTCTAAGGGAGAGTCCAGACACCCTGCGGAGAAAACTCATTTCAGCCGCTTGTATCCGAGATCTCGTTCTTTCGGTCACAACCCAAAGCTCATGACCATAGATGAGGGTGGGAACGTAGATCGATCGGTAAATTGAGAGCTTTGCCTTTCGACTCAGCTCTCTCTTCACCACGACAGACCGGTACAGCGCCCGCTTCACTGCGGATGCTGCACCTATCCGCCTATCGATCTCACGCTCCAGTTTTCCCTCATTCGTGAACAAGACCCCGAGATACTTAAACTCCTCCACTTGGGGCAGGACCTCCTCCCCGACCCGGAGAGGGCATGCTACCCTTTTCCGGCTCAAGACCATGGCCTCGGATTTGGAGGAACTGATCCTCATCCCGGCCGCATCACACTCGGCTGCAAACCGCTCCAGCGAAAGCTGTAGATCACGATCTGATGAAGCCAACAGGACCACATCATCTGCAAAAAACAGAGAAGCGATTCTAAGGCCACCAAAATGGATACTCTCAACACCTTGGCTTAAACAGATTATTAATATTAAAAAAAAATCACAATATGAATGGTTTGTTGGTCAGGATTTTATTCTGTGTGCATATATTTCAGGGTTTGCAAATTTGCAATGTTTATGTTTATGTTTATTAAATTTGTTCATTTTTTTACAAAAGAAACAATACAAAGCAATCTCATAATGATAGTGTACAAAATGTAAAAAAATGAAAGGTGGCAGAAAGAAGAATAAATCTTATAA
>JBBPBX010012896.1:0-12660 GCA_038048925.1 Garcialebias charrua
AACATTCTAGCCGCACGTAGAAGTTACAGATTATTAGTTATATTTTAAAACTCTGGCTGCGCGCAAGAGTTAGACAATATTAGTTATTGTTTAATGACATTCGGGTCGCGCGGAAAGGCAGAAATGGGTGCGCGCTTCGTGTTATGTACGTTGTAACAGATACATTTGTAATCAGTTATTAACAAAAATTTAACTCAGAAAAACTAATTCAGCTAACAATTTTTTTAGGGGTTTCTGTAGTTTATTTTTAATGAAATGCAGCCCTCGCGCTGAGATTGTTAGAACGAGTCCAGCCCCTGCTGCAAACAACAAATCAAATGTGAGCAGTACACGACGTCAAACTGGGCCGGGGGAGCCCGGGCCCGATAGAACCACGGTGGAGATGGTTCCATGACGAGTGCGCAGCCGGGGAAAAAAAGGAAAATGCGAACACGCTGAACCCGGGTTAGAGGGCGGGGCGGCCAGGGCCAAAGAGGGCTGGTCAATGCGAAAGCGGCTTGTGTGCTTTCAGATAAGGCCGGCTGGATCCCATCTGCAGAACTGTGCTTTATCTGGACGGTGCTCACATACTTTATCTCACTGTTTTGCCACCAAAATGCAACATGTGATTTCTCTTATCTGTGCTTGGCTGGTAGAGTATTTTTGACTGTATCATAGAGTGTCCTGAAAGACAAAATGTGATAGAATCTTTTTTGAATACCACTGATTATCTTATGTAACCTTCCTTTTTTTCCATATCTGATTGTTGTAAGGAACCTCGCAGACCTACACAAGGTGAGGTCAGTGAACAAGGCCAGGCAGATTCTGGCAAACCCTGATCACCCACTCCATGACGAGTTCAGGTTGCTTCCATCTGGACGCAGGTTTCTACAACCCAAATGTAGAACTAACAGATTTAAAAACTCATTTATCCCAGTAGCAATCAGGTTTCTTAATACACACTAATTTTAACACTGTTATTTTAATGTCTTATTGTCTTTTGTTGATATGTGTATGTGTGTGTAAGTGCATATGTATGTATGAAACCGTGCACACCTATTGACTGCAAATCTAATTGCCCCTCGGGGATAATAAAGGAACTTGAACTTGAACTTGTTGCGGCGCAGATTAATTTCTGCTGCAGCTGTTGTAAACATGTCCCCTCTCAAGGACGGTGTGTATGTCAATTGCAATGTTTTGTGCTTCGGTGCAATGACGATGCCAATAAAGATATATTCTATTCTATTCTTTCACCCCCCTCTCAAAGCACCTGTGCTGTCTGTCCAAAATGTGCACATTCTGGTCCTCAAATGAGTCACCCTTGTTTGTGAGGTGGAGGTGAACAGCTTAGTTTTGTCCAGAAGAGGTGGCTCTCCTATGTTGGGGCATTCGTCTGTGAATCGGCTGTTTAGTTTCCCTAATGTAGAGGTCTGGACAGACCTCACTGCACTGGACCGCATAAACTACACCACTCTGTTTGTGTGTAGGTGTTATGGAAAGCGAGAGAAGAGGCTGCTTTTAGGTTTTCAGCTAGTGCACCTGCAGTGCGAGCTGCTAGACACATTAACTTGGTGGACAACAACATCAAGTTCACCAGAGAGGATGCAAACGACATCAAGAATCCGTGTATGGTTCGTTCTTTCGTTATTCCGTTTCAAAATAAAAACCAAATAACCGAACAAGCTTTGGTTATTTGGTAATTTCGTTTTAAAACGAAATTACAAAAACGGTTTTTAAACGGTTTTTTCGTTATTTCGTTTTTAAAACGAAATTAGAAAAACAGAAATTGCAAATATAAAAAAAGGGTGCGATTTGGTTTTTGCGTAAGTACAGTTGTTCTTTTAATTTGTAGCGATACCGGAAATGACGTACCGGAAGTCGCCAAAGAATAACAGCGGAGAAGAAAGACGGCATAAAAACAAACCATTCCTAAATAATAGGCAATGGCTGCACTTGAACCGTTTTCTGAATTGATTATCGAACTGTTTGAGAGAGGAAAACCACACTCTGAAATCAGTAATGTTTTGCGTCGCCATGGAGCTCCACATTACTCGGTAATGAGTGTCAGAAGGTTTTGTAAGGAGCACAACTTGTAAAGACACAACAACGTGTTGGACGCTGATTTGGAACGTTCTGTACTTTCTTCAGTTTACCAAGTATGTATCAAAGTTTATGGACAATATACTGCGATAAAATGAGCGAAACTTGTAAATACAAGCTAGCTGACGTTAGCTTTCTCTAGGAATTGTGTGTAAACATGGTGCGTTACAGTAATGGACCAGCAGGGGTCCTCTTGCAGGCCAAAAAATATATAAAATAATGAGAGAGGCATAATTATTAGACATTTACATTTATCTCGTACCTATTACCTTCACGTACCTATAATACATCCAGAATAAATATGTCATAGTTTTAATTTAGATTTTGGGGTAAACAGCAATTCAAAGTACTTCAAAATGCTAATTTCAGTTTGCTTATCTATAACTTCTATTGAAAATGTTGATTGATTAAACAAAAGTGTGTGTGTATATATGCTTACACACATACATACACACACACACACACATATATATGACCTCTATTCAAAATTCATATTTCATGTTCAGTGTTACAAAGAAGAAGTTAATATTTATTTGTTTGATGGCTGTTACTATTTTTTCCTGAAAAGGTGTTTATATATACAGTATATATATATATACAGTATATATATATACAGTATATATATATATACAGTAATATATATATATATATATATATATATATATATATATATATATATACATCTCGATCGTAAGCACCTTTTCAGGAAAAAATAGTAACAGCCATCAAACAAATAAATATTAACTTCTTCTTTGTAACACTGAACATGAAATATGAATTTTGAATAGAGGTCATAGAAAAGCAAACTGAAAGAGGCACTTTGACTTGCTCTTTTATACAAAATCTAAAACTGTGACATATTTATTCTTGATATATTATAGGTATGTGAAAGTAATAAGTATGGCATAATTGTATATTGTTTATAAATATGAATCTCATTTTCTCTCATTGTTTCTTGACTGCAGGGGCACTTTCTGTTTCTCTTATTGTAATGCACCATGTATGAGCCACACAAATCTTTAAGAGAGAGCTAATGTTGACTGGTTTGACCGCAGTACATCAGATAACATTTTACATTTGTGTGTGTGTTTGACAGGACCATCCTACGGACGGAAATTTATGACGGGATACTTGTCATCTATTGGGATACATGCTGGAGAAACCAGAGTCGGTAGGGTCTTAAGAGAGGTGCACCAGCCTTACCATCAGTTGTGACAACATGTGAGTGAATCTGGCAATTATATATTAAACAGTGTAACAACTCAAACACTGCTTTTTATAATAGATTTAAAAAAAACATGTATCCACTTCACAGGAACAAACTCACCCACACCCCACTGAACAGAAGAGGATCTGCAGTGGAAGTGGTCTCCACCTACAAATACTTGGGTGTGCACTTGAATGATAACATCAGCTGGAGCAACAACACCACCAGCCTGATCAAGAAAGGTCATCAGAGACTCTACTTCCTCAGACGGCTGAGACGAGCTGGTCTGAGCAGCCCAGTCCTCACCTCCTTCTACAGGTGTGCAGTGGAGAGCATCCTGTGCTCCAGCATCAACGTGTGGCATGGAGGCTGCACAGCTGCAGAAAGAAAAGCTCTACAGAGAGTGGTGAAGGCTGCACAGAAGTCTGTTGGAGTCAGTCTCCCCACCATCACAGACATCTACACCTCCAGATGCAGGAAGAGAGCCACCTGCATCATAAAAGACCCCACTCACCCAGCACACACACTCTTTGACCCACTCCCTTCAGGACGGAGGTTGAGGAGCATCAAGTGTAGAACAACTAGACTGAGGAACAGCTTCTACCCTGAGGCTGTTAGACTCATGAATAAATAAATAATAAGAATAATCACTGTGAAATATCACATCATGTTGCTGCTGATCTGGTTCATGTTGCTATGTTCATTGTGCACATCTGCTCACACAGCTGCTGTTTGAAGTGATGTTTTTATGATATTAGTGCTTAGTGTATTTTTAGTTGATGTTTTTCTTAGTTCATATCTTAGATGTTATTACTGTTCTTCTTTTACATTTTGTTGTTGGATGTAACTGGGACCCTGTGTACATAATCTCGTTTCATCACATGAACCACATGTGGTGCAAATGACAATAAAGAATCTCTGACTCTGACTTTGTTATTTCTAAAATCATTTTTTCTCTCAAATAATGGAAAAAACAGACATTAACTAACAAAAATAGCAGCTAGAAAAAAAATTTCTCCAGTCATTTTTAATTTTGAACGAGATTTAGCCTACCAGAAAGCCTACACTTATCTTTGCAGGAAGTTTTCTTGTCCTGCTAACAGCTGCTTCCATCCTTTAATATTAGTAATAAAAATTATAAATATATATGATGTGTTGGTGGCTGACTGATAATTTGTATTATTATTAAAATTTGTATTTGGCAGGTTACATGACCAAATCTAGATTCTGTCAGCGATAAAAAAAATAAAAAAAGCTGTAGGTTCTAACACCCCACACAAGACCAGGTTTATTTTGTTAGTGGAGGGTTTATATTTATTTATTTATCACCAGGAGTATTAAAATGAGTTATAACCGTGACAAGATAGTGTGGACTCGTTTCACAGAGAGATGCGCCTTGAAGACGGTCGGATCCGCCTCTCGGGTGCAGTGCGCGCTCCCGACACAGGGGGAACTGATTACAAGCTGACACCCCACACACGTCAAAAATTAAAGCAAATACAGTAGTATGAATGGTTAGTGCTGGTTTGACGTGGGTGGTGGGGTGTCAGCTTCACGCAGCTCAGATTCTCACGGGGGAACAGAAATTCGCACAGCACCGGGAGTTCATTTCCGGTTCCGCCATAAGCTCCCGTGTTCAATTAACAAAATAAAAGCTCGTCTTTGGTTTAACCAAAAACCAAAACGTTCTCCTTTTTTTATTTTTGGCAATTCCGTTTTTCTAATTTCGTTTTAAAAACGAAATAACGAAAAAACCGTTTAAAAACCGTTTTTGTAATTTCGTTTTAAAACGAAATTACCAAATAACCAAAGCTTGTTCGGTTATTTGGTTTTTATTTTGAAACGGAATAACGAAAGAACGAACCATACACGGATTATCAAGCTGCCTTTTTTTGGACTGTTTGGTCCACATGGAAAGAGAGGACAGCCTCAAAATTGAAGTTTACAGAAAACCAACCCACACAGACCAGTATCTTCTGTTTGACTCTCACCATCCACTTGAACACAAACTTTCTGTCATCAGAACTTTACAGCATTGGGCCAAACACATCCCCACAAAGACGGAAGGGAAGGAAAAGGAACAGAAACACATAAAAAAATCTCTCCAAACATGTGGATATCCTAACTGGGCTTTTGTCAAATCAGCGAGGAAGTCGACAAAACACAATAATGAACAGAAAAAGGTGAACAGACGGAAAAACATTGTCATCCCTTATGTGGCTGGTCTATCAAGCGTCCGGCAGAGCTCTGCGTACGGCCTGTATGCCGCTCTACGCGCGTGTTTTGTGTGCACGCGTTCACAAGCACAGCTCTGCGTTCGTTCTCGCGATAAATGCTCGCGTTTTTGCCCCAAATTCTTGTCGTAATTTGAGCAGCTGCGCGCAGAGCGTTTACCTACGGGAAAAACTGAGGTCGCTGATTGGTCATTTGTTGACACGCCTACTGAATTGATTGCCAGGTCAGGTGGGGGAAAAAAAGGCACGAGCTAGCTGGCTGCAGCCGCTGCGGTGTTCTAAACTTTATATGTTAATAAAAAGTTCTAAAAAATAAAAATAAAAACAGGGAGCGCTGGTCCTGCAGCCCACCAGGAAATCTGTAGAACCTCGCGCAGCCACGTAGGACCCGAGTTCGCTCGTGACAAATTCATTCATTTCTCAGCGGAGGAGGAAGCGATCACTTGACTTTTGGCAAAAAAACAAAAAAAAAAGGCCAGATCAGGGATGAAGAAGGGAAATTTAATACATTTAAGTCACATACAAAACAGTCCGGCGCCGGGCAGTTTATTGTGAGACAACGCGCCTCGCGTACGCAGTCGTAATATTTGAGCTTTGCGCGTTCGTGCCCTGCGGGGCTACGCTTGTGCCTCTGCGTACGTACGGCATACAGAGGCGTACTGCCTTACGCATAGCTCTGCCGGGGCCTTCAGAGAATTTCAGAAGGATTTTCAACAAACACAACATCCCAGTACATTTCAAACCCAGCAGGACTCTCAGACAGAGACTGGTGCATCCTAAGGACAAAACACCCACACACAAACAGAGTGGTGTAGTTTATGCGGTCCAGTGCAGCGAGGTCTGTTCAGACCTCTACACTGGGGAAACTAAACAGCCGATTCACAGACGAATGTCCCAACATAGGAGAGCCACCTCTTCTGGACAAAACTCAGCTGTTCACCTCCATCTCACGGACAAGGTTCACTCATTTGAGTACCAGAATGTGCACATTTTGGACAGAGAGCACAGGTGGTTTGAGAGGGGTGTGAAAGAAGCTGTTTATGTTAAAAAATAAAGGCCTTCTCTTAAAGTGCGTCTTTCACTTTAAACACATGTTGTTGCCTTTTCAACCCAACATGTCTAAAACTCCAATTTTCATCAAAAATACGGATCATATCTCAAAATAAAATGTGCCACTACTACCTTTTTTGTCTTCCCTCGCTACTCTGTATAAAAATAGCGCCCTCAGCGGTAAACCGGAAGTGACATCACCAGAGGGACTCATTCCTGCTTTAGCTAAGAAAGATATGGCATCGCACCAGGAGGAGGCGACCGATTATAAAGTTGTTTTGACACAAGTATAGTATGTCATCTCTGACTATTACATCAAATACTGTATCTAGCAAAATACAGGTAGTCCCCGACTTACGAGCGCTCTGACCTACGAGGTTCCGGACTTACGAGCTGGCGAATTTTTGGAAAAAACGCAAAAAATACCGAATTTTTCTGTGTTTTTTCACCACAGTTCGTTAGCTAAACATGTGGACACACGTTTCCGATCATTTTTATGCACTCGTAAGCAGTTTTTCGATGAAAAACGAGTGTTTGTATTCGCGCTAGCAAAACCGTTCCAACTTACGAGCGAAATTCCGGACTTACGAGACACGTGGCGGCCGTTCCGAATTACGAGATTTCCGTGTTACGAGCAACTCGTAACGGAACTCGCTCGTAAGTCGGGGACTACCTGTAACTTCTAGATAAATACTACCTAAAGCTAAAAATGGTTTATATTTACATATAGCCTAAATATAGAGATACAGCATTAATTACACCACTGATGGATTTAACTACATTAGCCTAATCTTTAGCTCCCTAAACAATTTTTTTTGCTCCTAAACCACTCAGTGGATATTTTTTTCTGCTGCCAGAGTGTAATTATATAGGTTTTATTTACTAAATGATGGCCTGTAGAAGATATGAGATAAAATTCGATTTTTTTAATTCATTTTTTTAAGACATGCTACACTGTCGCACTAGCTTCGAGATAGCTTCGATTTTGTTCAATGTAAAGTCATTTATATATCCTAAACCACTTGGTGGATATTTTTATGCTGCCAGAGTGTGGATATTTTTATGCTGCCAGAGTGTAATTATATAGGTTTTATTTACAAATTGATGGCCTGTAGAAGAAATTTGAGATAAAATTCGATTTCTTATTCATTTTTTAACGCATGCTACACTGTCGGGCTAGCTTCGAGATAGCTTCGATTTTGGTCAATGTAAAGTCATTTATATCTCCTAAACCACTTGGTGGATATTTTTTCTGCTGCCAGAGTGTAATTTTATAGGTTTTATTTACCAAGTGATGGCCTGTAGAAGAAATTTGAGATAAAATTCGATTTTTTATTCGTTTTTTAAGACTTGCTACACTGTCGCGCTAGCTCCGAGATAGCGTCGATTTTGGTCAATGTAAAGTCATTTATATCTCCTAAACCACTTGGTGGATATTTTTTCTGCTGCCAGAGTGTAATTATATAGGTTTTATTTACTAAATGATGGCCTGTAGAAGATATTCGAGATAAAATTTAATTTTTTTATTCATTTTTTAAGACGCAACCGGCTGGACCTAGCTTCGGTTTAGCTCTGTATATTTCATAATTTATAGCTTTTACCTAAACCACTTTCAACCATTTCAACCAAAAAAATAATAAATTATATTCTTGTCCTTACTTCTGAAGTCAATCCTGGGTTCGTTCAACTTGCTGTCGTTGTAATCCTCCTGACAAATACGGTCAAATCATGGAGTTGGTCGTGACGCTTCTGTTGGTGAAATTTTGCTTTTTCATCCGGACAAACCTCACCCAAACTCTGAAAGCTGGGTTTTTTTGGTGCAGGAAATTGATGTCCAGACAAACTGGAGTTCGAACAACCCCCGCACACACAAATATTAACCATTATTGGTCCTCTTTCGCTTCAATACATTTCAATACAATACAACAATTTCCGACTACGTCGCTCCCTCTGCTTTCGTCACGTGTCACGTGACTCCAAAACCGCGCGTTTTTTTTAGGCTCTGCGATTTCCTCCTGATTTGTGGCTGTAAGGCTGTTGGTATTAATTTGGAAAGCAGGGAGGATTATCAAAATTACTGTATTACTTCTAAATATTATTTTTCTGCCCAAAAAACTAACATGAAACATGCACTTTAAAAGTACAAAGGCTGAACTCCCTAGCTATCCACAAAACAGGAGAAAACAGGTTTAGAACAGAAATGGCAGAGAGCCGCTACCAGCTTCCCCCGTGAACAGAGATAAACTCAACATTACCGTAAGTTAGGCACTTACAAACTTCACCAAAAATGCTCACAGCAAGATCAGTTAAGTTTCCGCAAACCCCACAGACAAGATCACAGCAGATCAAGGCCCAGACAAAAGGGACCTGACATCTCTGGCATGAAGCTCTTTATGGGGTGGCTGATGAGCTCAAACACTTTTCACCTGTGGCAGCCAGGTAGAACTGAAACACAAAGGGAGAGAGAGCTCCCTCAAGGAGAGAGAGCCCATAAAGGTCAGTGACCGTAACAATTACTGATAAAACAGCTTGACAAATCTCAGGAAAAATCATGTAATATTGGATCATTTTCCTCGATAAATAACCACATATAATATTTTGTCTCATTTCTTTAACTGGGTTCTCTTTATCTACTTTTAGGACTTGTGTGAAAATCTGATGATGTTTTAGGTCATTTTTATGCAGAAATGTATAAAGTTTTAAAGGCTTCACAAACTTTCAAGCATCGCTGTATGTGTGAATTTAAAGTTACAATTGTGCCTGATGTTCACATTTTCTGTGGTCCCTGCAGATGTTCAGCAGACGGTTCTGATTAAAGAAGCTCCTGAAGTACAGATGCTTGGGATGGATCAACAGGATCCAGAGACCCTCAACATAAAGGAGGAAGATGAGGAACTGTGGACCAGTCAAGAGGGAGAGCAGTTTTGTGTGAAAACAGAGACTGATGACCCCGGGTTTGCATTCACTGCTGTTCCTTTGAAGAGTGAGGAAGATGAAGAGAAACATCTATTTTTACATGTATGTGTTATTGACTTGTAAGCCTGTATAAAACTTCTCGTTCTCACAGCTTCCATTCAGAATTGAAAAAGACTTCTGGACAGAAGTCGAAACGTTATCTGTTACAAATAAAGTCCAGTTGATCTTGAATTGAACGCCTTTTTGATCTATTTTTACAGCTTCATCAGCACCAAGTGAAAGAGCAAGATCTTCCAACCAGCAGTTCAGCTGACCAGATGGAAGCGTCAACTGGTGGAGAGGACTGTGGAGGAGCAGAGACTACCAGGAACCCAGATCTAAATACTTATGGAGATGATTGCAGCTCTTCAGAGACTGAAGTCAGTGAGGATGATGAAGGTGATGATGTGAATGACTCTGACTTTCAGCTAAAAGACTTATCAGACTCTGGGTCAGAACCTGAAGACGGTGACAAAGACTGGAAGAAGAGCAGAGCTCCTGAGTCAGGCGTAAACACTGTCAACAAATCTTGCAGCTTCACTGAGCACGGGAAACAATTTCACAAGACAAGTCAGTCAGTGATGTCTTCAAGTTGTTTGGTTGTCAAGGAATGTGTTGAAGTGAAGAAAACTGGAGGCTCAGTCAAGAAAAGACAGTCAAGACGGACCCCATTTAGTTGTAAAGACTGTGGGAAAAGATTTAACAGAAAGGATCATCTAAAAACACACATGATAGTTCACACAGGACAGAAACCATTTGTTTGTGATCTGTGTGGACAAAGGTTTGGACGGAAGTCAACTTTAAACCGACACAGGATAGTTCACACAGGACAGAAACCATTTGCTTGTGATCTATGTGGACAAAGGTTTGGACGGAAGTCAACTTTAAACCGACACAGGATAGTTCACACAGGACAGAAACCATTTGCTTGTGATCTTTGTGGACAAAGGTTTGGACAGAAGTCAAATTTAAACACACACATGATAGTTCACACAGGACATAAACCATTTGCTTGTGATCTTTGTGGACAAAGGTTTGGATGTAAGTCAGATTTAAACAAACACACAATAGTTCACACAGGACAGAAAGCATTTGTTTGTGATCTTTGTGGACAAAAGTTTGGACAGAAGTCAAACTTAAACACACACATGATAGTTCACACAGGACATGAAGCATTTCTTTGTGATCTTTGTGGACAAAGGTTTGGACAGAAGTCAACTTTAAACCGACACAGGATAGTTCACACAGGACAGAAACCATTTGCTTGTGATCTATGTGGACAAAGGTTTGGACGGAAGTCAACTTTAAACCGACACAGGATAGTTCACACAGGACAGAAACCATTTGCTTGTGATCTTTGTGGACAAAGGTTTGGACAGAAGTCAAATTTAAACACACACATGATAGTTCACACAGGACAGAAACCATTTGCTTGTGATCTTTGTGGACAAAGGTTTGGCTGTAAGTCAGATTTAAACAAACACGATAGTTCACACAGGACAGAAACCATTTGTTTGTGATCTTTGTGGACAAAGGTTTGGACAGAAGTCAAACTTAAACACACACATGACGGTTCACACAGGACAGAAACCATTTGCTTGTGATCTTTGTGAACAAAGGTTTGGATATAAGTCCAATTTAAACACACACATGATAGTTCACACAGGGCAGAAAGCATTCGTTAGACAGGTAAAGACTGTGGGAAAAGATTTAACAGAAAGGGTTATCTAAACAAACACATGATAGTTCACACAGGACAGAAAGCATTTGCTTGTAATCTTTGTGGACAAAGGTTTGGATGTAAGTCAGGTTTAAACAAACACATGCTAGTTCACACAGGACAGAAAGCATTTGCTTGTGATCTTTGTGGACAAAGGTTTGGACAGAAGTCACATTTAAACACACACATGATAGTTCACTCTAGGGGTTGAACGAGTACATAATTTTAAAACTCGATATTAACATAATAATACTCGAGTATTGCTCGAGTAGTTGATGATGTCATAGGATCTCAAGATGCAAAAAATAATTAACTAATTAAAACAGCAAAAATATATATAAATTATTATTTACCAAAAAATACCAACAAAACATTGGGAGCATATATTAGGCTCCTACGATTTATCTTACAGCAAATAAATTACAAGAAAACCAAAACTGTTAGTTCCCTTTCAGTCGGTCTCTCAGTGCAACACAATTGCTATGGGAATCAGCGCCTCCGCGCAGTACCTGAAGGAATACACTCACGCCTTTACGGAAGGAGCGTCAGCGTCTCGCCAGAGGCTCCGCCCTCTGGACATTTACCGTAAGCGGCTGACGCCCGTCCATCTTTCTCTTTTTGCCCTTCACCTTGAAAAACCTGAAACACTCTTCTCGGATCTTCTTTGTATCTTCATCGCTCGACCAGAGGTGAGCTCGCTCCCTACACAGAGCATACAGATAATCTTTTCTTGCGGACTGCTGGGCTGGCGAAAGCTGGTCCGGCACATTTTTCCTTCACCCCGAAGTTTCTTCTCCTCTCTCCACAGACCGCTTCGCTCGACGGCGCTGACTGCGCGACACCGCTACCCTGCTAACAAGTAACAGGCTAGCCGGTGAAAGCGACACAAGGAAGGAGACATTTCCGGACGACGTTAGCACTGCTAACGGGTTTAACTCTTCTCCGCCACGGCTCTCGAGAAGGTTATGTGAAAACCCAAAAGTCAAAGAAGACCAGCAGGCCAGCGAGCCCCACCTCCCATGCCTTGCTCTCTTCTGCTCTTCTACTGCTCGGTTAGCGAACGCTAACTGCGAGGCATGCTACCTGCTAAGCTAACGAAGCTAACAGGCCAGCAGCCCCGAGCAGCTTGGCGAGAGGACGTCTCGGACGAGGAACTTTGGCAGGCCGTGAGCTCCGGCTCCCGAACCTGCTTCAGCGGATCTGGATACCCCCCTTTTTCAGCAGCGGACACCCACGAGGCCTGTCTGGTTTGCTCAGGGATGCTACACGCAAGGACACTCAAAGCGTTTCTCGCGGATGATCCCGGAGAAAGGAGAGTGGAAATGGAATAACTCCGTTGCTATCTGGCTAGCTCCCACGGTTAACATGGCTAACCAGGGGCAACCACGACAACACGTGGCGGAAGATAGCGCTGC
>JBBPBX010012896.1:16306-38762 GCA_038048925.1 Garcialebias charrua
GTATTCCTTCAGGTACCGCGCGGAGGCGCTGATTCCCATAGCAATTGTGTTGCACCTCGTTCCCTTCTTCAGGGAACATGAGTTATGGTGCATAACTTTCAGTTATTATTATTAAGCTGCAAAAAAAAAAAGTGTGGCATGTCAAAAACGAAACTAAAAACAGTGGGGCGGTTGGCCACCCCGCACCACTGCCTGTGGTCCTGCGCATTAGGTTTAGTTTTAGAGATTAATATGTTAATAAGTTTTTATAGGTTTAGAGATTAATATTTTTTTGCCTTTTATTTGTGAAACAAGGTCAGAGGAAGCTGGTTCTGGTTCGGTCATTGGACCCGGTGTTGCACCATATTCTGTGACCTGCAACAGTTCATGCAACACCGCCCCTACAGTCACAATACAGTATACGGTGGTCACAGAATATGGTGTAACACCGGTTCGCAACGTGCTCCAAACAGGAAGTTGATTCATTTTCTGTTCTGTAACTGCAACGTGATGACGTCACTACAAATACTCGACTAGAAAATAAAAAACTCGATAGAGGTCCAAGTAATCGATCTGTCGATTACTCGAGTAGTCTGTTAAAGCCCTAGTTCACACAGGACAGAAAGCATTTGCTTGTGATCTTTGTGGACAAAGGTTTGGATATAAATCAGCTTTAGAAGAAACTTTTCTAATAACTACTAGATAAACTTTTCTGAAAAACAAGAAAAATATTATAAATACGGTGCATTTTCATCAAATTCATTAAACAACAACCCTGTTACACAACATTAGTGGTTGACAAATAACAATTTGGTGCATTACCACCACAAACTGGTGAGGAGGTGGACTGTAACAATGCAAACAAACTAATTAATTAATTAATTAATTATTTAATTAATGGATTAATTACGATTCTTTCAAACAAACAGGTCTGTTTCAGATATTGTATTAAAACCTGAGCACCATTATCTTTTGAATTGTGCAATAATTCAACTGTATCAAATCTTTCTTTGATTTCAGTGAGACTGTTCATCAGTTGACTTCTTTCATGTCTGTATTTCTGTCAGTTCAATAACTCATGTTCTATGGTCTCATCTTCTCCACAGTAGTCACATTTATGATGCTTCCCTGTTATGAATAATGTTCTGTTCAATCCTGTGTGTCCAAATCTGAGACGTGATGTGATGTTTCCTCCTCCTGTTTCTTTCAGATCTCCTCATTTCTCCTGTTTGTTGTTGAATTCTATAAAACCATCACCTTTTCTTTCTTCTTCCTGTTGTTTTTCCATCTTTCACTCATTTTTTTCCTTTTTGATGTTTTTTATTTCTGCTCAACTGAGTTTTATATCTATTTCATTTAATGAATCCATATTATTGATTAATGTATTCTATAACTGTATTTTAATATAATTATTTATTCCTAATAATTTCAGATGTACTATTGGGTCTGTGAGTATCCATGGTTGTATGACTGGTTCTGGTTCTGTTGGGCTCACATTAATATTATTGATGTGAATTTCTGTAGTTTTCTGATTTATGGTCCAACCAAAGCTTTTGAAATGGTTCTTGTCTTTTCCCAGTATGGTTTGAACACTTCTTGTGTTGGATGCTTCTGTTCAGGACCTTTTACATTTGTCCAGTAGTTTAGAGCCAACTGGTCCATTCTGGTGTTCAGTGCTGGTTCTCCCATTTCTACTAATCTTCATCCTGTATGTGTTGTTTAAAGGCACCTGTAATCATTCTTAATGTCTGATTTGAATGATGTTTCATTTTTCTAAAGTTGTATCTGAAGCTGAGTTATAAACAATACTTCTGTAGTCTAGTACTGGTTTATTTTGTACTTTATTGTAAATACAAAGCAGAACAACAATACAATATAATGACAGTCTCCAGGGGGTTACAAACATCGAGTCAAAGAATTAGAACAACATGTTACACAAATACATTAAAGAGATACATAAAGTACAAGTTTTATGGTTTCATGTTGGTGGACTGTCTAATAGTTTTAATATTTTGTTTGACCTCATTTTCAAAAATGGAAATAAGTGGTTTTTGATTAGTGTAACAGCATTTGTGGATTTGTCTAAATATATAATGAGATTAATGATATAAAATAGTTTTCTTTTAGCTGATTGTTGGTCAGTGAAGTCAAATAACATGTGTTCAAAGCAAAGGGACAAATGTGGTTCAATAGAAGTAGAAGTCAGGATGCAGAGATCTTCACATAGTTGAGGAGAGAAGGAGCAAGAGCAAAATAATAGAAAACATCTTCAAGGTGACCTTCACAGAAAGAGCAAGTTACATTTACTGTACTTGCTGCTGTACACGTTGCACCACCGGATAAGTCGCATCAGTCCAAAAATATCTAATAAAGTGGAAAAAACATAAATAAGTCACATCTATTATGCGTCACCGTGGACCACCCAGAAACGTGGGCCGGTGTTGTGCCAAAAATCGATTGGCTGCCAAAAGGCGGTCGTGGGAGCGTGCACGGGAGGACTTTAACAAGAATTTAACAAGATTAACACTTAAAAACAATTATTTGTTTGCTTGAAATTATATCAAAGGTGTGTCTCAGTTGAACTTTTCCTTAATGAATGCACTATATTGGTCTAATCAGCTGCATTTCAAAAATGGATCCAGATTCTTTTGTTGTCCACTGTTGTCGTCACTCCTTGTTAAAATCAGGTCTCTCTTGTAAATGAGGATCAACCTGTATAAATAAAGGTTGAATGAAAAAGAGCTCATAAATAATAAACAGAGCCCCGTGTTAAAGGTCCAGAGTGTTCTGACCCACAGGTTGTGGTAGAGTCATGTATGAACAATGTGTGTCAGTAAAATATCAGAATAAAAACCTTTCAGTCTTTCAGCTGTTTGATTGGACAGTTGGACAGTGTGGACAACAAGTGGACATTAGGACGTGTCTTGTTGTCTCTAAAGCAGAGCTGTTGTGTTGTTGTGAATCAGAGCTTCAGCTGCAGCTGCTCTGTCCAAATGGAGAGTCCAAACGCTTCATGGAGCTCATTTCTCCGTCCACGTCACGTGGAGTCAGCTGAAGTTACAGTGGCTGCCACAGTTAACTGAACTTAAAAACATAAAACATGTCTATAATTCAGTTTTACAGATATTGATGTGACGTTTGGGGTGGTAGTAGCTGAGAGGAATCCCCAACACACAGTCTGAGCACTAATAGATTGTCTGAGACCTTGGTTTAAAATTATGTCATTAAATTCTTAAACTCAACTCTGTCTGTTAGCAAAATATCTCATGAACCAGTGAAGATATTTTAATGAAACTTTCCAGAGATAATCAGTGGATGTACGTCTACAACTGATTTAAGTTTTGGAGCCGACCCAGTTCTTGATGGTTGAACAGAAAACTCATGTTAGAAAACACAGAAATGTCTATAATTCAGTCAGTTTCACAGATATTTTGCTAACATTTGACAGAGATAGAGCCAAGAATCTTTCATTTATTTCCAAGGACAAAACTGATCATCAATCTATAATCAATGAAGAAAACGTTCACAGAAACAGAAATAATTCATGAGGAACAAAAGAAGCAACAATGTTTCATCATAAATGTCTCCTGCACACTTCTCCTTCACTTGCATTGACTTTACTTCCTCCTTTAGACACAACAAGTCCCAGAATGCAGTGTGTGTCAGCATGTAGAGTTACAGTGAGAGTGATGTGAAGTTTCTAGAACAGTGTCTGCATGAGATGCTATAAATCCTTTGATGTCAGAGTTTCAGGAGCAGTGATCCACTTTGGTCTCCAACATCCTGACAAGAAACTATCACTGAGTCCACACTGAACAACAAACACACACAGGAGTTCTTCTGCAGCACAAAGCAGCAGCAACATCCTCATCTTCTCACCTACAAACATTCTGGACACTCATTCAACATCTGGAAACAGGAGGCGGAGTCAGGAGCCTACCTGAGACAGGGGGCGGGGCTTAACGAGTGCTGAGACTGGCTGCAGGACAGAAATGTGACCCCAGCGTTCAGCTGGACGCTGACAGGAACAGATCCACGTCAACAAGTTTCTCTCCTCCATCATGTGACGTCTGACACATCAGTCCAGATGTTCACCTGCAGCTCAGGTGTTCCAACAAAGTTGCAGAGCCTCGTTCTTCAGGTGGGAGGGACTCAGTGAAGAACTGAGAGTGTGGCCTGTTCCTAACAGTCTCTATATCCCTGCTCCACCTGTCTTCAGCTCCAACAAGAACCACCTCCACTAAAGCTCCAAAATAAAAGTCCAACATTAAAAACACTCCACTGCTTTTATTGTGGTGGGAAATGATGCTGTTGTTTCAAGTGTGAACTGTGTTGAAGCTCACAGAGAATTTCTCCTCGTCCACATCACTCAACTTTATCAGCAGCTTCTAAAAGTTCTGCAAACAGGGACATGTGAGATTTTAGACACAGCTAGTTTTTGTAAAGCCTCAACATGTGTGTGAATGTGCAGGAAGTACTTTCTAAACATCTGGATGAATGAAACCAAGAGTTTGAAGCTTTTTGACAACAGTCACAGGACTGTGTCTATAGAGAAGATTGTGTTGGTGTCTCTTTGTTCACGTGTGTTTTCTTCTCTGAAGGAGGAAACAGACGCAGAAGAACATTTGTGAAACTTCATCTTCTTCATGGAACGAAGATGATGAGCAGCCGTGAGTCATTGTTTCCAGCAGTAGTGATCCAGGTCAGCTCCATCAGAACACACTCTTAGATGTGAGAGGGTGTGTCGTGTGTCAGCGTTTCTGCTGTGAGCCTGTCTCAGCTTTGATGTTTGTCCAGTGGCGGCTCCCGGAATGTCCACCAGCGGGGGCTATTTCTCCAAAATGAAAAAAAAATAATAATTCCCAAGTTCGAATAGTTTAAAAAAAAAAATCAAATGCAGATTAATACAAGGTCAGCAGAACAATTAAATGCTCAGGACTTTATTGATCCGTGCAGGAAAACAGCTTGGTACCATCTCCCAACAGAACAGGAAGCAGCTGAGTCCAAACTGAAGAAGAGTGAACATCTGATGATGTCATGGATGAACTTGTTCCACTGAGAACAAGTTTAGAGTTCTTCACTTGTGAAACATTACTTATAAATGTCAATGTGTTCTATCTGTGAGACTCTCTGTGGAGTTAGAGCAGGACTGCTCAAAGTCCGGCCCGCACACGCATCATGTGACACCAAAAACTGAAATTTATCTATAAAATCATTTTGTCCTTTTGGACTTCAGAGCTTGATGCAGATGAACTCCTTTTGAATCATTTAAGGACATTTTTATTTTTATACTTTTTAGCTTAACAGAAACTTGATGAAAAATCTTCTTCAAATGTGTCGTATTAAGAACATTTTTCATCTTTAGTTCATCTTGTTTGTGATTTTTATTAAATTTCATGGTGAAAGAATCATAAATGTTTACTAATTTTAGTGTTTTTAAAATAAAAGTCTCTTGACTTCATCATCAATAGAGGGAAACTGGAGCCTTGAAAACCTGGAAAACCACTTTCACATTTTCCAGACATTGAAAACAGAGAATTTGAACTGATCTGATGATTAAAAGATGATTTTTCACAGATTGTGACGTGCACATGTATTAATGCTAGTA
This sequence comes from Garcialebias charrua, assembly GCA_038048925.1. Taxonomy (NCBI): domain Eukaryota; kingdom Metazoa; phylum Chordata; class Actinopteri; order Cyprinodontiformes; family Rivulidae; genus Garcialebias; species Garcialebias charrua. Next base: position 21,894 of record JBBPBX010012896.1, read on the forward strand.
TTCTGGTACCAGTGAGTCCATGTTCTGCTCCTCCAGTTTACCAGTTTGTTCCTCCTTTCATGACTCAGAGCGTTGAAGCATCAGATCTCTCACTGCTACAATAAATCTTTGCCTCCACCTAAGCAGCTCAGCTCTGAGCGTCTTGTGACTGAAAGATCTCCTGGAATTTCAGGATTCACTCAGGGAAAAATCAGGGACTTTTATTTTGAAATGCTGTGAAGTGTGCCTTCAGTGAGACTTTGAGTGAAGAAGAATGATTTGAATGTTTTCTGTGCTTTCATGGCGTCCTCCCAGCAGCTGAGATGTAACACGTGTCTGTGTTTGTAGTTGCTGTTGTAAAGTGTGAAACAGAACAGGAGGAATGAGTGTGATGCTCTGAACACTGATGATCCTCTGCTGCAGCTTCTATCAGCTCAAATGAAGCTTCAATGTTCAACTGAGTGAATGTGAACGACCTGAAGCTTCCACTCACTCACTCAGTGTGTGTCAGTGAATGAAATGTGTGTGTGCTGGCCTGCAGCTCCATGACTCCATCTAGTGGACTGATAGTAGAAGTGCAGCAGCTGATGCAGCTTCCTCTGCCTCACTCTGCTGTCTGACTGCATTCAGCTGAAGCTGAGAAGAAACAAAGAGCCAACCAGAGGAGGAGCAGCTGATCTTTTTACAGCACACATCATGGAAAGGAGGAGCAGAGTTGATGTTCACATGAATGATGTGTGTTTCCTCTGCAGGTGAAGCTAGAAAGTGTGTGTGAGCTGATGTGAATCCAGCAGCATGGATCAGTGTGAGGACAGAGAGGAGGGAGTCCCTCCCTCTAAAACCACTCTGTGTGGGGAACATGAGAGCCAGAGCAAAGGTCAGAGGTCACATCTCCAACTGTCCACCACTCTTCTCCATGTCAGAGCTCAGCACTCACTCTTTAAACAAATGTTTCATCTTTGGTGTCAAAAATTATTCTTAGGTTGTTTTGTTTTTTCACATGGTGGTGTTGTACTTTGTTTATTTTATTTTTTATTATAGTTTGTAATTTTTTTCTTAATGTTAATTGTATTTTAAAGGTTTTTGTGTAACAAATATCCCATCTGAGAATGGCCATGATAAAATTGTTTAAACTATGAAAGCTAAAGTTTTTTAATTAACAGGTAGATTTTGTAAAACTAAACAATAGAAAGAATTAAACTGAACTTGAACTGTTTGTTACAGAATCACCCTCTTTTCAAAAAACAAGCTGCTAAATTACAGTAAGTGCATATCAGTGATTGAAAATATTTTATTTTATTTGATACATGCCTAATTCAATTATTTTTAATATCAGAATCAGTCGGACACCCAAATCTGAATTTGAACCTGGACCTGGACCCAGCTTTGTGTCCTTTAAGAGCAACTGGTCAATGTTTCTTCCTCTTGATTTCAAACAAAGAGTTTCCTCCAACAACCAGTAAGTTTCTCTCAGAGTCCAGTCGAGGCTGGATGATATTAAAGATAATTGTTTTCTGTTGAACGACTTTGAGTTGATTTTTATTTCATTTCTCTGAGACTAAGTTGCTGCTTTCTGTCTGTAACTTGTTTCAAACTCTTGTTGAACAAAGAGAATAAAAGTCAAATCATGTGAGTTTTAAAGGATGCTGATTGTGTCGTGATGACAGAATCCAGCAGGAACCAGAACCAAACTGAGCCTTCAGCTCTGCTTTTTATTCTTCTCATGTTCACATGATCCATCACATGGATTTTAGATGAAATGATGAACATCAGCTGCAGCTGGAGCTCATCACCGTCTCCATGGTAACAGAAACTCTCAGCTGTCTCAGACTGACAGTTACAAACATCCAGGATCAAATGTCCAGTGGAAAAACCAAGACCCTCCTCTAAAACTCTGACTGACAGAGACAGAACCAGAACTCCCATCACAACCAGTTTCATTTATTTTACAAGGTTACTAAAGTGATTTACAAGCACAAAATCTTTGTGAGCTGAATTTGTGCACAAATAAAAAGCCATGTGTGCAAAGAGAGATCATGTAAAGTCCACACAGAAAAGCTGGGAGGCAAACATGCACTAACCACTGCTGCCCACAGCTTCTTATGAAATGACTCAATCAAACTTGTCTACAAATGATGTGTAAAACACTTGAAGAATAGAAATGATCATTTCAGTGTGATGTGCACACATGAAGCTGTCAAATGATGCAACATGTTGAAGAAAGCAGAAAAACAGCTGGTAAACAAACTAAACAGCTGTCCTGCTCTACATTTAGATTACACTTCATTCTTGGAGCTCACACACTTCACATGACATCAAGCTGACTTTTGAAACCATGGAAGGTGACAAGAAAGATATGTCTGCTTCTGTTAGTGAAGGAAGCAGAAGTGTTGAACTCTTCACATCATCTTCATGAGGTTCTGATGATCGCTCAGTGGATCACCAGAGAGCTGGACTACAAAGTGAAGGGAACAGCTGTGTTGAGATGAAACTTCTCACAGTCACAAACGAGCCTGATGACATCACCATGGTAACAGAGTCTGATGACATCACCATGGTAACAGAGACAAACGAGCCTGATGACATCACCATGGTAACAGAGACAAACGAGCCTGATGACATCACCATGGTAACAGAGACTGAAGTCAGTCTGATGACATCACCATGGTAACAGAGACTGAAGTCAGTCTGATGACATCACCATGGTAACAGAGACTGAAGTCAGTGTGATGTGAAACTGTCAGGAAGAAGCTCCATGTGTTCACTGAATCTTTTCTTAATGACATCCCAAATATTCAAATGTGACTGAAACAGCATTAATATCTCATTATAGTTCTACCAGCTGCTGTAAGATTTGAAACAGATTGTCAAATAAAACTAAACTCAAACTTCCAGCGTCATCCTAAAAATCACTCAGAGCTCCACATTGAAATAATCAAATGTTGTGTTTTCATTTCTAATTTAATCAGAATACAAAGTTTATTTAGGGATGTATATTTTATTTATCATTTAATATAATAAATCTAACATGTGGCTTCCAGTTTCAGGTCAAATGATTTCATTTGAGTCAAACTCATTTTCAATGAACTCATAATTTCAACATAAGAAATCTGCTGGAAAACTTGAACACACTCACAGGCCACATGAGCCAGTTTGTGTTAAAAAGCTCCAGTAAAACCAGTAGAGTCAAAACTAAATGTTTGCATTTTACAAGACGTTACCATCAGAACCATAAATGAAACGGATCATACAGCCTCTTCAGAACATCTGGACCATCACTAACATTTATACAGCTGCTGATTCCATGGGACTGTTAATCCAAATATTCCAGTTCAAACTTTAATGGCTGCTCATTTTACTGGGACCCAGTATCCCAACAGAACTTCAAACAACAAAGTCATGGAGTGAATCATCAGCTGATGTGTGAATGTAGCAGGTCTACTGACAGAAACACACTGAAAGTTCAGTTATCAAAGAAATCATTTTGAATTGTCCTGAAATTATTGTTATTAGTTTACATCATGTCTTTAAAAGTTTTGTTTTGTTTTCTAAACTTACATGTTTTATTCTTTATTCAGATTGAGGAGATGCAGTTTATCAGAGATCAGCTGTTCTTCTCTGAGCTCAGCTCTGAAGTCCAACCCCTCCCATCTGACAGAACTGAACCTGAGACACAACAACCTGCAGCATCCAGATGTTCAGCAGCTGTTGGATCTTGTGGAGAGTCCAGACTACAGACTGGAGACTCTGAGGTCAGTAGAAGGTCGGAGTCGTTCCTGCTGCTTTCAGCAGAATTGGACTAAAGCCAGTTGTTGTCAAAGCAAAGATCCAGTGTTTCCAGTAAACCTGCAGCTTCCCAGTAAGTGTATTTCTGAATGAATGTATGAGAGGAGAACAGGGACTGGTTTCAGGATCAAACACAAAGACAAGAAAAGAAGGAAAGAGCGAGCATTACTTGAAGGAATGCACATCACTCACCAAAATAACATGTGATCATGTGATGTCTCACCTGATCTGTTAGAGCTTGGAGGATGTGTTGTGAATGACTGTCAGCTACTACCACACCACATTTTACATCAGTATCTGTCAAATTCACTGAGTTACAGCTATTTATGTCTAGGCTCAAGCTGATTAGCTGTGGCAGCCATCTTGAATTGTGTTGACTCCAAAAGTTAATCAGTTGAAGGTGAACATTTCAGATTTATTTACTGCAAGTTTAAATAAAGTCCATCCAGTGGTTTATGAAATATTTTGCTAACAGACAAGCAGGGTTGACTCCCAACAGTTACTAAGTTTTACCCAAAGATGTTGCACAATGTGTTGTGATTGAAGTTTGTGTTGGTCTCTCTGAAAGACTCATTCATCTCTTCTGCTGCTTCTTCTTCTCTCTACAAATGCAGAATATGATGTTTGTTCTGGAGAGATGAACATGATGTGTTTGTGGGAGAAGATGAACTGTGTCCTGATGATCCACAGAGAAGATGAACTGTGTCCTGATGATCCACAGAGAAGATGAACTGTGTCCTGATGATCCACAGAGAAGATGAACTGTGTCCTGATGATCCACAGAGAAGATGAACTGTGTCCTGATGATCCACAGAGAAGATGAACTGTGTCCTGATGATCCACAGAGAAGATGAACTGTGTCCTGATGATCCACAGAGAAGATGAACTGTGTCCTGATGATCCACAGAGAAGATGAACTGTGTCCTGATGATCCACAGAGAAGATGAACTGTGTCCTGATGATCCACAGAGAAGATGAACTGTGTCCTGATGATCCACAGAGAAGATGAACTGTGTCCTGATGATCCACAGAGAAGATGAACTGTGTCTTGATGATCCACAGAGGTTGAAGCAGCAGCAGCTTGTATGCAGACACTCTGACTGGACTGTTTCTGCTTCATCCACACTTTACTTTATCACCTTCAAACAATTACACTTTAATGTTTGAACAATATGCTATATAAGGATAGATTTTGTTAGCATAAAAATATTGTTCGAAATATAAATATTTCATGTTGTATTGTGATATGAAGACACTTTATTTTTCCAGCGCTGACAGAAATAATTTCCATTGAGCTGTAGTTGTTTTAAAGTAAATGTGTTTAATTCATCTGTTCACTTTGTGTGATTTAAATTTTATATACTGTATTATGTATATTATAATACAATATGTATATTATATCTATGGATAAGACAAACCAGAACTGAAAGTTTGACTTCCTGTTTTTTCTTCATTGTAGCAGATGTTCTTTTACTGTCCTCTAGTGGTCACTTCTGTAATTACACCAAAGACTTTGAAAATACTGTACTGAAATTACTTTTCAAATGTTTTACAATGAAAGTCAGCTTCACGTTAATATTTTATTGTAAACGTGTGTTTTATTGATGTTTTTAAAGTAGAATTGTGCTAATAAAATAACATTTAAACTAAATTTAAATTACATTTAATAAGTCCTGATGCATGCTCAATAATCCAGGTAGATTGGTTTAAAAAGTTTAAGTCAGGTCCTCTGACTTCATCACTTCATTTTCATCCAGTGAAGACTTTGAGGGAGTTTCTTTAAAAGCTCCTCATTACAAACTATGACGTCAAACATGAAAATGTTCTCCTCCAGTGTGAAAGAGTTGACTCCGGTAGTTTTCCACATATTCATGTGTAATTCTGAAATGTGGCTACAAACTGTGTGTAAACAGAGCACTCAGCTGAATGTGACAAACATCATGTGGAAACTGGAGTCACATGATGGAGCTCCATTTGTCTGCTGGAGTCTGTGGAGGTCAACAAATATGGAGGAATGGGACAAGCATAGAATCTCCTAGAAGACGTTTACCCAAGTAACAGAGAACGTTAAACTAACGTTCTGGTATGGTTCTTACATGGTTCTGTTAGATCACAACGTTCTTAGAACGTTCTTTGAAGGTTTTGACTAACGTTTGAACAAACCTAGATATAACGTTCTAACCTAACGTTCTTAGAACGTTCTTTGAAGGTTTTGACTAACGTTTGAACAAACCTAGATATAACGTTCTAACCTAACGTTCTTAGAACGTTCAACAAACGTTCCCTTTGCCATCTGCCAGTTTCTACACAAAGTATTTTCACACTGGTTTATTTTTCTGTTTTAAACGTTTTGTCAGTTTTTTTAAACAGCTCGAGCTGTTTTTTTATATTGTGTGTATATATATATATATGTATATATATATATATATATATGTATATATATATATATATATATTGTATATTGTTATGGGCAGCACGGTGGCACAACTGGTAGAGCTGCTGCCTCTCAGCGAGAAGGTTGCCGGTTCAAATCCCGGTCCGGGGCCTTTCTGGGTGGAGTTTGCATGTTCTCCCCGTGCATGCGTGGGTTTCCTCCGGGTACTCCGGTTTCCTCCCACAGACCAAAAAACATGCTTGTTAGGCTGATTGGTGACTCTAAATTGACCCTAGGTGTGAGTGTGAGAGTGGATGGTTGTTTGGTGTGAGTGAGACAGGTCCCTCTTGTAAATGAGTCCCCGTGACTCAACGAGGCTAGCCTGTATAAATAAAGGTTGAATGAATGAATGAATGAATTATTGAGCATGCATCAGGGTATTATTATTATCATCATTATTATTACCATTATTCAATTTTATTCTGCGTTACTCCAGGCGTACGTGAAACGTGAAGTACTGCTTTCTGCCCTTTTTCTATTTGTGGTCTTCATGCGTTATGATTGGATTGGGGGTAGAACGTGATCATGTACGTCCCAACCAATCAACGCCACTCTTGCTTGTCAGGTTGCATGTGAACTTTGTCCTAACCAATCAACGCTCTTGTTTATCGGGGGAAGTAGCATGTCATCATATCCAACCAATCAACGCCTCTTGCGCTTCGTTCAAATGTAGCTATTTCCTGTTCATCTGTTGGACAAGAAGCTGTTGTTGTGTCGGACTCAGCGCTCTTAAAAATTGCTTTTTATTAGACGTCGACTGGTCTGACTCTGGACGACGACTGGACATTCAGTTGGAAGTTGAAGGTAATCGGTTCTGTTTTCTTTATTTGCTAGCTGTTAGCTCTGTTCACATGAATGAACAAAACCTGCTGTTGCTAAAAGCTAAGCTAACAACGAGCTAAAACGGGTGTTTATGCTGCTGAGGCAGATAATTTGAGGAAAGTAAAACACTGCAGGTTAGGTTATTCTAGCGTTTAAATAAGCCATATAATGTATGCTACGAGTTTTTTTTTTTTTGGCTTAGTTCCTGGATGGTTTTTCAAAGAGACAAGGCCCCTGTGCGTCGCATGTCTGTTAACACACATGCGCTCACTAGCCAGCAGAACAATAACCGCAGCCAGGCTGAAATACTAATTTACTTTAAATACGTATTTCAGCAACATACTGTTTTTGTAGCTGCTTAAACAAGAGGCTGAAGGAAGACCTCGTGAATGAGATATATCTCATTCACGAAGTCTTGAGAGATCATGACCCTGCTTTAACTTCACATGTTCATGTTTGTGTCTCTTTCAACAGACAAAACCTGTTGCACCTGACGTCATGGGCAGACCTGTGTCCTCTGCTTTCTCCTCACCATCCTACTACCTCCTGCAGCTCCTCTCCATCATCACGTGTGCGTCAACACCTTGTGCCTAACAGTGAGTTGAACTTGTTTTCTGTCTGTGTTTTCTGTTTTTATTGCAGGTCATGACCCTGCTTTAACTTCACATGTTCATGTTTGTGTCTCTTTCAACAGACAAAACCTGTTGCACCTGACGTCATGGGCAGACCTGTGTCCTCTGCTTTCTCCTCACCATCCTACTACCTCCTGCAGCTCCTCTCCATCATCACGTGTGCGTCAACACCTTGTGCCTAACAGTGAGTTGAACTTGTTTTCTGTCTGTGTTTTCTGTTTTTATTGCAGGTCATGACCCTGCTTTAACTTCACATGTTCATGTTTGTGTCTCTTTCAACAGACAAAACCTGTTGCACCTGACGTCATGGGCAGACCTGTGTCCTCTGCTTTCTCCTCACCATCCTACTACCTCCTGCAGCTCCTCTCCATCATCACGTGTGCGTCAACACCTTGTGCCTAACAGTGAGTTGAACTTGTTTTCTGTCTGTGTTTTCTGTTTTTATTGCAGGTCATGACCCTGCTTTAACTTCACATGTTCATGTTTGTGTCTCTTTCAACAGACAAAACCTGTTGCACCTGACGTCATGGGCAGACCTGTGTCCTCTGCTCTCTCCTCACCATCCTACTACCTCCTGCAGCTCCTCTCCATCATCACCTGTACATCAACACCTTGTGCCTAACCCTGTCATGTATCCACATCAATGACTGCTGCCAAAACAGGAAAACACACCTGACCTGATGGACAGACCTGCTCTCATCAAGACCACACACCTACCTGAACTCACATCTGGACTCCCATGTACCCATCATTCATGGTTGAATCATTGCTCAATGGCTAAGCAGTTCCATCTGATCCATGTTTGAACATGAGAACCACCTAATAAGCCTGTCTACCTCCACTTCAATCAAAGTAAGGGAATTTTCTTTTCTATGCTGTTTTTGTGCTGCTTCTAGCTTTTTAAAGTTCCTGGACTGTACACTAAGGCACTGGTTTTTATACATGATGGTTGCAACATGTTTCTGATGGATGTCAATTGCTCCTGATGATGTGATTTGATAATGATAGTTGAAAACTGTTTCTGATGGATATCAATTGCTCCTGATGGTTGAGAAATGTTTATGATGGATCTGCTTTGCTAATGATGGTTGAGAACTGTTTCTGAAACAACACTGAAGTTGTTTATATGTGAACACATGTTGGATCACCAGATTTCTCGCTCCATGTTTTAAAAGGAGGATTAGCTGAAAGTATTTTGTTAGATCACCAGATTTCACGCTCCATGTTTTAAAAAGGAGGATTATCTGAATGTATTTATGTCGGATCACCAGATTACCGGTACTCGCCCCTTGTTTTTGAAAGAGGGTTAGTTTTACTAGAACTTCATACTGAATATGTGACCCATCACAGCAGAAGTGAGAGGCAGTCTCAGAAGGATCAACCCTCATAAAGCAACCGGACCAGACAACATCCCAGGGAAAGTTCTGAAGGAATGTGCGGACCAGCTCTGTGAGGTGCTGGCTGACATCTTCACCACCTCACTTTCACTGGAGTCAGTTCCCACCTGCCTGAAGACCGCGACCATCATCCCAGTCCCAAAGAGCTCCACAGTGACTGGTCTGAATGACTATAGACCGGTGGCTCTCACCCCGATAGTCGCTAAATGTTTTGAGAAACTGGTCATGTCCCACATCAAGACAACCGTCAACATCAACGAGGACCCTCATCAATATGCATACCGCGAGAACCGATCAACAGAGGACGCCATCTCCTCTGTGGTCCACACTGCTCTCACCCACCTGGATCAGAAGGACTCATACGTGCGCATGCTCTTTGTGGACTTCACATCTGCCTTCAACACCATGATCCCCCAAACTCTGATAGACAAACTATCCACACTTGGACTAAGCCCCTCCGTTTGTAACTGGGTACTAGACTTCTTAACAAACAGACCACAGTCCGTGAAGATCCACAACTTCTCCTCCTCCACCATAACCCTCAGCACTGGCTCTCCTCAAGGATGTGTGCTGAGCCCTCTTCTGTTCACTCTGCTCACATATGATTGTACAGCCACACATCCAGGCTGTCATATTGTTAAGTTTGCAGATGATACAGCGGTGGTGGGATGCATCACAAACAATGATGAGTCCAGCTACAGACAGGAGGTGGAACACCTGGAGAGCTGGTGCAAAGAGAATAATCTTCACATGAATGTGAAGAAGACAAAGGAGATGATTGTGGACTTCAGAAGGAACAAACACACCCATGCCCCACTGAACATAGGTGGATCTGCGGTGGAGGTGGTCTCCAGCTACAAATACTTGGGTGTACACTTGAATGATAACCTCAGCTGGAGCAACAACACCACCAGCCTGATCAAGAAAGGTCATCAGAGACTCTACTTCCTCAGACGGCTGAGACGAGCTGGTCTGAGCAGCCCAGTTCTCACCTCCTTCTACAGGTGTGCAGTGGAGAGCATCCTGTGCTCCAGCATCAATGTGTGGCATGGAGGCTGCACAGTTGCAGAGAGGAAAGCTCTACAGAGAGTGGTGAAGGCTGCACAGAAGTCTGTTGGAGTCAGTCTCCCCACCATCACAGACATTTACACCTCCAGATGCAGAAAAAGAGCCACCTGCATCATGAAAGACCTCACTCACCCAGCACACTCACTCTTTGCCCCACTCCCCTCAGGACGGAGGTTGAGGAGCATCAAATGTAGAACCACTAGACTGAGGAACAGCTTCTACCCTGAGGCTGTTAGACTCATGAATAAATAAATAATAAGAATAAACACTGCAAAATATCACATCATGCTGATGCTGATCTGTTTTCTTGTTGCTGTGTTCATCTGTGACCATCTGCTCATAAAGACTCATGTTCGTGCTGCTGTTTATAATGATGTTTTTCTACTACATTAGGGCTTAGTGTATTACTAGTTGATGTCTCTCTTAGTTAATTCTAGATGTTATTACCATTTTTCTCTTGCATTTGTTGTTGGATGTAACTGGGATCCCGTGTACATAATCTCGTTTTAATCACATGTACTTGGACTAAAGTACATTGCATTTGCCTCCTTCATATTAGCAAATAGAGGATCACATTTAGCTTTACCTGATTCAACCAAGGCTTTGTAAGCCCTTCTTGCCTCAGTGTGAAACTTCTCAACATACTGTACTCATTCCAGCCTAATTTAGCCTACTCACATGGACTTACACAGCAAACGCCTCACTCGGAAAGCCCACCGCATGGCAGGTGATCCCACACACCCACTACACAGCCGCTTTAGACTGCTGCCATCAGGGAGGAGACTGAGGAGTCTCCAGGCTCGAACCAGCAGACTGAGAGACAGCTCTGTTCATCAGGCAGTCAGGATGCTAAACACTCTGCCTGCTCTGCCCCCCCTCCCATTTGAACTGCCTTAACACTAAAACTTTCTCACACATTACCACACAACACAAAGATTTTAACACTGGACTCTGTGTCATCAAACGGTTTATTCACTAAGCTCTCGGTCATGTGCTCATACAGTTTGCACTACTTCTCATACTTGCACTAATGTTTGTATTACATCACTGCCTATAATCATAATACTGTTTACATTCTCTGTTTACATTTATTAATACTGTTTACTTTTATTACTACTGCTTACATGTAACTACTACTGTTTACATTTACACTACTCTAATATCTACACCACTGCTGATACATATACAATGTGCTCTGAACGGTCTTATTTAGGGATGCCCAATGTGCCTTACTGCATATGCCACTTTTTGCCTCTATAACAACATCAACTACTACCTCATACATATACTGTGTACATTAACTCATACGCTGCTTTGCCACTTTGCAAATGTCAATGCTAGAAACCTTTAGTTTATTTTAGTTATACTTTTTATACTCTTTTTTTATACTAGTATGCAAAAACTCAGGACAGTATTATGTTCATTAAATGTTTAATGTTTTAGTTTTAGAGTTGGTGTAAATTTTCATACTCTTATACCACTATGCAAAAAACTCAGGACAGTGTTAGTTTTACTATTTTATGCTTATGTCTATTATTATATGTTTCAGTGTTTCAATGTTTAGATGTTTACTGTTGCACCGAGGGACTGAGAGAAACGCAATTTCGGTCCTGTGTATGTCCTGCACTGTACATATTGCAGATCTGACAATAAAGTTGACTTTGACTTTGACTTTGATGTACCACATGCGGTGCAAATGACAATAAAGACTCTCTGACTCTGACTCTCTGAATTACTTTTAACAGCATTAAAAATATCTTGATAATGTTTCCTCCATAGATCAGTGATCTCTGCTGCTCCGCTCACACCATCAATATGTGTTGGTAAAGACCTTTTATTATTACTCATCTTTTTTATTTCTGTCCAGAAATCTGTAGGGCATTTACTTTGTAGTTTCCTAGCCAGTGATTCAGCCCTGAGAGAATTCTCATGTCTTTTAATGAACCTTAAGGCATATTTAAATTTTGCATTTGCCTCCTTCATATTAGCAAATAGAGGACCACATTTAGCTTTACCTGATTCAACCCAGGCTTTGTAAGCCCTTCTTGCCTCAGTGTGAGACTTCTCAACATACTCATTCCAGCCTAATTTAGCTTTGTAGTTCTTGATTTTACACAGATGTCGACCTGAGCTAAGAAGAGAATCCACAATCTGTTCATACAGTGAGCACAATACAACTCTATGCTGCAGATTCTGGCAGTTGATATCATTGCACGTTACAGCAGATTTAGGCAGCTCAATGTTACTCAACCTGGTCTCACTCTGGGTGAGATATCTACTGATGTCACCTTCCTTTAAAGGAGAAATGAAAAGTGTTTTTAAGCTAATAGTAGTCTAATGAAAAGCATAAAATAAGCTTGTTGAGAAATTTTCACAAGTCAAAAATGTCATCCTAACTCAAATTTAGACTTTGCAAAGTGAAAAAATTCTCATCTGGTGTTTTTGACCCCCCTCCCCCTGCCTGCTCTCCGTCCCCTGAATATGACATAGGCAGTGCAATGGTCGTCCCTCATACAGTTATATTAGTGTGTGTATCTAGTTGTGAACAAAAAGATTTCAGTGTGTAGCAATTAGGGATGCAGCAAAAAAAATCTATTTTTTAAAGAATCAAGATTCTTAGTCCTGGCGATTCAGAATCGATTCTAAAAGCCCCAAAATCGATTTTAAAACTTTTTTTAAAATTTATATTGTATTTTTACCGCTCCTGTGCATTCGGCCGCTGTAGAATTTTGGCCGTGTAGGGCCACCGTAGTTAGTTAGCCAGGCAGCTCCCTGCTAGCAAGGAGGGAGACAGCATGTTTCAACTTGCTCCTTCATCTTTAAAAATCATTTTAGATCCTACTATGTTCTGGGGAAGACAGAGCTTAACAAGACATTGGTAACTGTTTCAGGACATTTTCAACACCCCCATTTCCACGTTAGCATACGGCGCTAGCATGCTAACGTTAGCATGCGGCGGCTAACGCACAGCTATTCGTATTTCCAGGATAGAAATGCCCATTAATGCACTAAATCACCAAACTGTTTTTGACAAACTAAAGTGATATCCTTCAGATTCAAAAAAGTCTTCTGCTTCCATTTTAAATGACAGACAGGAGGACAGTAATGATGGGTTTATAGCATCAGTGTTATTGTAAGATAGCAAAGGAGGTCTTAATTGTGTCATAAAAGTGCGTCCAGAAAATGACTACAGAAATCACTGCACTTCAGCATGTAGCAGGAAAAATGTAAAAAACTATTTCTTTAAGCTACTGACTTGAAAAAAGCATACTAAGTATGTTTATGTGTGTTGTTTACTATATGAAATTCTTGTTATATCGATTTTTTCAGATTTAATTACATTTCTCCTTTAAAGTGGACCAATTAATTTGTACTTCAGGCATATCACAACTTACAGAAGTAAGAGAAGGCACATTGTCCAGATTTATAGAAAGGGACAGGGGCACATGATCATATGTGGATAGCTCATAATTAATTCTCATTGAATCAATAGTGTTATGAGCATCACTTGTACAAATGCAGTGGTCTAACCAGGAGGTGGTATACCATGCCTCACTGATGTAAGTGTAGCTGTCCCTTGGCAGAAGTAATTCACTAGATAAGGAGAGACCATTATCTGAGCAGAAATGCTTTGCAAACATGGACCTTTGATCAGAGAGGTCTGCATTCAGATTACCAACAATAAAAAGACTGCTTACTGCATGTTCCTGTAAGAAAGCCATGATATAGGCCAATCTATTTAAATATTCAAACTCATTCTCTGAGCACTCATAAGGAGTACCGTATTTTCTGGATTATTGGTCGCACCGGAATATAGGTCGCAGTGTTTAATTATTGCCAAAAAATTAGAAAAATCCATAAATAGGTTGCACCGGAATATAGGTCGCACCTACATCACCGCCGACGTAACACGTCATCCATTGCTGACGCGCCGCGTGACCGCTGAGTCAACCCGGCAATATGGACCGAGTGTTTAGCTCTGCTGCTAATGTCTGCCAGAAGCTAACAGAAGCTAACACGAGACGAGTCCGCCTCTCAGAAAACACGAATAAAAAAAATCGAATTTTATGTCAAATGTTTTTTCCAGGACATAGTTAAGTACATTAGAGCCTTATAATTACTCTGTAAGCAGAAATAAATATACTTATACTATATACCTATTGGTTTCAAAGCAATTTATAACATAAAGAGAAGCTAACAGAAGCTAACACGAGACGAGTCCGCCTCTCAGAAAACACGAATAAAAAAATCGAATTTTAAGTCAAATATTTTCTATAGACCATCGTTACGTACATTAATGTCCTATAATTTAAACTCTGTAAGCAGAAAAAATATACACCGAGTGGTTTAGAAGTTATTTAGAAGAACACCGATAAAAAACTAATGCTCACGGGAAGTTCGCCACTCAGAACACGGAATAAAAAATCTAATTTTAAGTCAAATATTTTCTATAGACCATCGTTACGTACATTAATGTCCTATAATTTAAACTCTGTAAGCAGAAAAAATATACACCGAGTGGTTTAGAAGTTATTTAGAAGAACACCGATAAAAAACTAATGCTCACGGGAAGTTCGCCACTCAGAACACGGAATAAAAAAATCAAATTTTAAGTAAAATATTTTCTATAGACCATCGTTACGTACATTAATGTCTTATAATTTAAACTCTGTAAGCAGAAAAATATACACTGAGTGGTTTTGAAGCTATTTCCACAGCTGGGCACCGCTAATTAAAAAATTAGTTCCACAATTTCTAAAACGCTTATTAATTTTTTTAGGTCCACAATTTCAAAAGTCAAAAGTCAAAGTCAAAGTCAACTTTATTGTCAGATCTGCAATATGTACAGTGCAGGACATACACAGGACCGAAATTGCGTTTCTCTCAGTCCCTCGGTGCAACAGTAAACATCTAAACATTGAAACACTGAAACATATAATAATAGACATAAGCATAAAATAGTAAAACTAACACTGTCCTGAGTTTTTTGCATAGTGGTATAAGAGTATGAAAATTTACACCAACTCTAAAACTAAAACATTAAACATTTAATGAACATAATATTGTCCTGAGTTTTTGCATACTAGTATAAAAAAAGAGTATAAAAAGTATAACTAAAATAAACTAAAGGTTTCTAGCATTGACATTTGCAAAGTGGCAAAGCAGCGTATGAGTCAATGTACACAGTATATGTATGAGGTAGTAGTTGATGTTGTTGTAGAGGCAAAAAGTGGCATATGCAGTAAGGCACATTGGGCATCCCTAAATAAGACCGTTCAGAGCACACTGTATATGTACCAGCAGTGGTGTAGATATTAGAGTAGTGTAAATAAATGTAAACAGTAGTAATTACATGTAAGCAGTAGTAATAAAAGTAAACAGTATTAATAAATGTAAACAGAGAATGTAAACAGTATTATGATTATAGGCAGTGATGTAATACAGACATTAGTGCAAGTATGAGAAGTAGTGCAAACTGTATGAGCACATGACCGAGAGTTTAGTGATTAACCCGTTTGATGACACAGAGACTAGTGTTAAAAACTTTGTGTTGAGTGATAATATGTGAGAAAGTTTTAGTGTTAAGGCAGTTCAAATGGGAGGGGAGGCAGAGCAGGCAGAGTGTTTAGCATTCTGACTGCCTGATGAACAGAGCTGTCTCTCAGTCTGCTGGTTCGAGCCTGGAGACTCCTCAGTCTCCTCCCTGATGGCAGCAGTCTGAAGCAGCTGTGTAGTGGGTGTGTGGGATCACCTGCCATGCGGTGGGCTTTCCGAGTGAGGCGTTTGCTGTGTAAGTCCTGCAGTGAGGGCAAGGAGGTGCCCACGATCTTCTCAGCTGCTCTCACAATGCGCTGGAGGCTCTTGCGGCATGATGCAGTACATGCACCAAACCACACAGTGATGCAGCTGGTCAGGACACTTTCTATGGCACCTCTGTAGAAGGTGCTCATGATGGGGGTTGAAGCTCCAGCCCTTTTCAGCTTGCGGAGAAAGTAGAGACGCTGGTGAGCCTTCTTTGCCAGTGCTGCAGTGTTCCTGCTCCAGGACAGGTCCTTTGAGACGTGCACTCCCAGGAACTTGGTGCTGTCTACTCTCTCCACTGCGGTGCTGTTGATGGTCAGAGGGGCATGTTGGGCATCCCTCTTCCTGAAGTCCACAACAATCTCCTTTGTCTTCTCCACGTTGAGAGTGAGATTGTTGTGTCCGCACCACAAGGCCAGGCGGCTCACCTCGTTCCTGTAGTCCGTCTCATCGTTGTTGCTGATGAGACCTACCACTGTTGTGTCGTCCGCAAACTTGATGAAGTGGTTGGAGCTGTACGATGGTGTGCAGTCGTGTGTTAGCAGGGTGAATAGAAGGGGGCTCAGCACACATCCTTGTGGGGCCCCTGTGTTCAATGTGATGGTGCTAGATGTGTTACTCCCGATCCGTACTGTCTGTGGTCTCCCGGTCAGGAAGTCTAGCAGCCAGTTACACATTGAGGTGTTCAGCCCCAGACTGTCCAGTTTAAGGATGAGCTGTTGGGGGATGATGGTGTTAAATGCCGAGCTGAAGTCGATGAACAACATTCTAACATAGGAGTCCTTCGTGTCCAGATGTGTGAGAGCTGTGTGAAGGGCAGAGGAGATGGCATCGTCGGTTGAGCGATTAGGTCGGTATGCAAATTGGAAGGGATCCAGGGAGTCAGGGAGGACAGATGTGATGCTTTTCATGACTAGCCGTTCAAAGCACTTCATCAGGATGGGGGTGA
>JBBPBX010012896.1:39096-53298 GCA_038048925.1 Garcialebias charrua
ATATATATATGTATATATATATATATATATATATATATATATATATATATATATATATATATATATATATATATATATATATATATATATATATATATATATATATTAGGGATGTGCCGATCAGGTTTTTTGAAACCGATACCGATACCGATCACCTATGTGTGACGATCACCGATACCGATCAAAAAACCGATTGCCTATATGTGAGCCGATCACATAAACCGATCACCGATCACCGATCAAATGGCTTACCTGTAATTTATGAGTGCTGCTTCTGGCTACAAGATCTGAAAACTTTTCAGATCTTGTAGCCAGAAGCAGCACTCATGTTATTTTCAGAACCATAAAATCACCATAATTCAGACAAAAACATATTTTAAAAATATGTTTTTGTCTGAAAAACTTTAAAAATATTATTTTTACTAATTTATTTCAGAGAACAAAGTAAATAAAAGTAATTATCAACTGCATTATCAAAGAAAAATGTTTAACATGCTAACCGGACCTGCAGCAGACAGCCGGCTTTGTGCGATCAGAGGTTCCTGGAGCTCGCCTCGATGTCGGACTGGAAGCAGAAGATATCGGGGGACACCCAGCTAACTTGGAATAACAAAGCCGACAGCCTTTTTGAAGCCGCAGCTAAACTGGACTGCCCGTAACTGCGCAGCGGAGCGGACTCGGTGGAGCTACTCGGTGGAGCTACATGCTAACAGGTGTTGCTTATGGCGGCGCTGGCAGACGGCTTTTGGTAAGTTATTAAAACGTATTAAAACATTTTAATGACGAATTAGGTTTGTTGTGTTGAAGGACTTCGTTGAAATTCTTCCACGAGGTACTTTTTCGTCGCACGTTTTGCAGTTAGCAAACTTCGCATCACAGGCTCTGTGATCGGTAATTGAAGGCAAAAGCCGATCACATCCGCTTTAATGATTATCGGTGACGATTGATCGGTTTCCGATCGATCGGCACATCCCTAATATATATATATAGCCGGCAGCGTTATCAATATTTGCACTACACTGCCAACTGAAAAGTAACAAAAATGATCCTAAAAGGATGAAATTACAAAAATCAAAGGATTTATTTAATACTTTACGTACATATATTCTATTCGGCCACGAAATTAACAAAAAATAGAATGATCTTTTAATCCCTAAAACCACGTTTAAATCTCAAATACACGGGTGTGTCGCCACCGCATTTATACATAAAGTAACCCAAATACATTAAACTAACGACTCGCCGTCGAATGGTCGACACAAAAGACACAATAAAATCATCCGGCCACGTTAATTTGGCTTGAAACAGCGGGGTTGTCTGCGGATTTATCCATTAGTAACCCAGCACAACCAGCCGGCAGACACAGAGTTAGCGTCTATAGGTAGTCAACAGATTTAATGAAAAGTAACTAAAATACATGAAAATAACGACTCACCGTCGAATGGTCATCACAAAACACACAATAAAATCATCCGGCCACGTTTATTTGGCTTGAAACAGCGGGGTTGTCTGCGGATTTATCCAAGTACCCAGCACAAACAGCTAGCCACAGAACTAGCCCTCGAGTTCACGACTGACCCGGAAGTTGTCATCAACATGGAATAGTCCATTTTTAGTAGGGGGATAAAGAAATCGACCGTTTTTTTAATTGCGTATTTAATGATCGTTTTCATCGTAACTATAATTATTTTTATGTTAGATGTACATTAACAAGCAGGATCAATGTTAGTGATGTAGGTCAGTGTTTTTCAACCACTATGCCTAGGCACACTAGTGTGCCGCGAGTGATCGTCAGGTGTGCCTTGGAAATTATCAAAAACCCCCCCCCCCCTTTCTACAACCTCTTTAAATTTAAGACCACATTGTTGTGGTACTGTTCGGGTGTATTTTTGAAGACATGTTAAGTGCAATTTGAAATAAGAAATATAAAATATGATAAAAATACATTTTTGTGTTTATTTCATTCCTATTCAAGACACTTTGATAAGAATGACTATATATTTAATATAGGCGGATACAGAGTATCTTTGTTTACAATTTTGGTTGGTGGTGTGCCTCGGGATTTTTTTCAATGAAAACACTGTGCCTTGGCTCAAAAATGGTTGAAAAACACTGATGTAGGTGACTGCACGGGGCGAGGCGGAGCCGGGGCCACTGCTGTAATGGGACCCCCAGGCATTTACCTACATGGTAGAGCAGAGTCTGTTCTCAGCTCTGCCCCCCTCACCCTCACACCCTTTCCTCCTCTCTGCTGTTTACGGTGGGGAAAAAGCAAGGTATATGCAGAAATTCTAGAGTTGAATTCAATACCTTTTAATACCTTTTTAATACCATCAAAATATTTTTTAATACCATCACGGCACCGAGCTGTAACCGTAGCGGCAACCTGTTGTACTTCAGTTTAGAGCAACTAATTGTAAAGTGATAGATTACTGTCATTTTCTTCCTAAACTTTGGTAGTAAATGTAGTTTTATAACAATTACTGGATACATCAATTTGCTTCTTGCCTCAATAAAAGCACTGACCTACTTGTTATTTAAATCTAACCCAAGAGAAAAAGTTTAATTGTTCCCACACATAACATATCTCTAATGGCAAACAAAAACTGTAAACTTGAAAACAGAACAGTTTAGTTAAAATAATTCAACACTGAACACATGCATAATTCAAAAAGAGGTAGAAAAATAATAACTACTGTATTTTTCATCCTGTAAGTTGCAGTTTTTTGCATAATTTACATGCCTTGCAACTTATAGGACGAAGTGACATATTTATAGATTTTTTTCCCCATATTTATAAACCATAACACTGAAATATGACCGTTTCATTCATTCTGACTGAAAAAAAAAAAACAGTTCATGATATCTAGTGTAGTAATAGTATGGCATGCTGTTGTATCATGTAATAGGAAAACGTGCCTATAATGACAAATTTAAAAAAGTTCAAGACAAAAACAACTGGACTTTATTTATTATACTATTTATTATACTATTATACTATACTTTATTGTTTTTTTATTGCATTTTTTAGAATTCACCATGTCCTGGATGACTGAGAATCTTCACTAGCTATTAATGACTCAATCGGCCTGCCATACTCTCCCCACCTCTCTGCAAGCAGCAAGCTGCACCACGGTGGCGAAATGCAGCTAATTTGACCATTAAAGTGCATTTATTAAGAAAATGACAGACAGAAAAACACCTCTGCTATAATTTCGAGCTAACAAAGAATTGTTTAGGTAATTTTCTTGTTAAATGTCGGCGAAACGAGCCGCGCTCCTTTTTCCTGTTTGTCACCGCTGAGCGATCACGGAGCACACAGGCNGTGACTCATTAGACTGACCCAGATCCATAAAGTGAACTGAGTTACTTTAGTGACTCATTAGACTGACCCAGATCCATAAAGTGAACTGAGTTACTTTAGTGACTCATTAGACTGACCCTGATCCATAAAGTGAACCGGGTTACTTTAGTGACTCATTAGATTGACCCAGATCCATAAAGTGAACCGGGTTACTTTAGTGACTCATTAGACTGACCCAGATCCATAAAGTGAACCGGGTTACTTTAGTGACTCATTAGACTGACCCAGATCCATAAAGTGAACCGGGTTACTTTAGTGACTCATTAGACTGACCCAGATCCATAAAGTGAACCGGGTTACTTTAGTGACTCATTAGACTGACCCAGATCCATAAAGTGAACCGGGTTACTTTAGTGACTCATTAGACTGACCCAGATCCATAAAGTGAACCGGGTTACTTTAGTGACTCATTAGACTGACCCAGATCCATAAAGTGAACCGGGTTACTTTAGTGACTCATTAGACTGACCCAGATCCATAAAGTGAACCAGGTTACTTTAGTGACTCATTAGACTGACCCAGATCCATAAAGTGAACCGGGTTACTTTAGTGACTCATTAGACTGACCCAGATCCATAAAGTGAACCAGGTTACTTTAGTGACTCATTAGACTGACCCAGATCCATAAAGTGAACCGGGTTACTTTAGTGACTCATTAGACTGACCCAGATCCATAAAGTGAACCGGGTTACTTTAGTGACTCATTAGACTGACCCAGATCCATAAAGTGAACCGGGTTACTTTAGTGACTCATTAGACTGACCCAGATCCATAAAGTGAACCGGGTTACTTTAGTGACTCATTAGACTGACCCAGATCCATAAAGTGAACCGAGTTACTTTAGTGACTCATTAGACTGACCCAGATCCATAAAGTGAACCAGGTTACTTTAGTGACTCATTAGACTGACCCAGATCCATAAAGTGAACCGGTTACTTTAGTGACTCATTAGACTGACCCAGATCCATAAAGTGAACCAGGTTACTTTAGTGACTCATTAGACTGACCCAGATCCATAAAGTGAACCAGGTTACTTTAGTGACTCATTAGACTGACCCAGATCCATAAAGTGAACCAGGTTACTTTAGTGACTCATTAGACTGACCCAGATCCATAAAGTGAACCAGGTTACTTTAGTGATTCATTAGACTGACCCTGATCCATAAAGTGAACCGGGTTACTTTAGTGACTCATTAGATTGACCCTGATCCATAAAGTGAACCAGGTTACTTTAGTGACTCATTAGACTGACCCAGATCCATAAAGTGAACCAGGTTACTTTAGTGACTCATTAGATTGACCCAGATCCATAAAGTGAACCAGGTTACTTTAGTGATTCATTAGACTGACCCTGATCCATAAAGTGAACCGGGTTACTTTAGTGACTCATTAGATTGACCCTGATCCATAAAGTGAACCAGGTTACTTTAGTGACTCATTAGACTGACCCTGATCCATAAAGTGAACCAGGTTACTTTAGTGATTCATTAGACTGACCCTGATCCATAAAGTGAACCGGGTTACTTTAGTGACTCATTAGATTGACCCTGATCCATAAAGTGAACCAGGTTACTTTAGTGATTCATTAGACTGACCCTGATCCATAAAGTGAACCGGGTTACTTTAGTGACTCATTAGACTGACCCAGATCCATAAAGTGAACCGGGTTACTTTAGTGACTCATTAGACTGACCCAGATCCATAAAGTGAACCAGGTTACTTTAGTGACTCATTAGACTGACCCAGATCCATAAAGTGAACCGGGTTACTTTAGTGACTCATTAGACTGACCCAGATCCATAAAGTGAACCGAGTTACTTTAGTGACTCATTAGACTGACCCAGATCCATAAAGTGAACCGAGTTACTTTAGTGACTCATTAGACTGACCCAGATCCATAAAGTGAACCGAGTTACTTTAGTGACTCATTAGACTGACCCAGATCCATAAAGTGAACCGGTTACTTTAGTGACTCATTAGACTGACCCAGATCCATAAAGTGAACCGAGTTACTTTAGTGACTCATTAGACTGACCCAGATCCATAAAGTGAACCGAGTTACTTTAGTGACTCATTAGACTGACCCAGATCCATAAAGTGAACCAAGTTACTTTAGTGACTCATTAGACTGACCCAGATCCATAAAGTGAACTGAGTTACTTTAGTGACTCATTAGACTGACCCAGATCCATAAAGTGAACCGGGTTACTTTAGTGACTCATTAGACTGACCCAGATCCATAAAGTGAACCGGGTTACTTTAGTGACTCATTAGACTGACCCAGATCCATAAAGTGAACGAGTTACTTTAGTGACTCATTAGACTGACCCAGATCCATAAAGTGAACCGAGTTACTTTAGTGACTCATTAGACTGACCCAGATCCATAAAGTGAACCAGGTTACTTTAGTGACTCATTAGACTGACCCAGATCCATAAAGTGAACCAGGTTACTTTAGTGACTCATTAGACTGACCCAGATCCATAAAGTGAACCGGGTTACTTTAGTGACTCATTAGACTGACCCTGATCCATAAAGTGAACCAGGTTACTTTAGTGACTCATTAGACTGACCCAGATCCATAAAGTGAACCAGGTTACTTTAGTGACTCATTAGACTGACCCAGATCCATAAAGTGAACCAGGTTACTTTAGTGACTCATTAGATGACCCAGATCCATAAAGTGAACCAGGTTACTTTAGTGATTCATTAGACTGACCCTGATCCATAAAGTGAACCGGGTTACTTTAGTGACTCATTAGATTGACCCTGATCCATAAAGTGAACCAGGTTACTTTAGTGACTCATTAGACTGACCCAGATCCATAAAGTGAACCAGGTTACTTTAGTGACTCATTAGACTGACCCAGATCCATAAAGTGAACCGGGTTACTTTAGTGACTCATTAGACTGACCCAGATCCATAAAGTGAACCGGGTTACTTTAGTGACTCATTAGACTGACCCAGATCCATAAAGTGAACCGGGTTACTTTAGTGACTCATTAGACTGACCCAGATCCATAAAGTGAACCAGGTTACTTTAGTGACTCATTAGACTGACCCAGATCCATAAAGTGAACCGGGTTACTTTAGTGACTCATTAGACTGACCCAGATCCATAAAGTGAACCAGGTTACTTTAGTGACTCATTAGACTGACCCAGATCCATAAAGTGAACCGGGTTACTTTAGTGACTCATTAGACTGACCCAGATCCATAAAGTGAACCGGTTACTTTAGTGACTCATTAGACTGACCCAGATCCATAAAGTGAACCAGGTTACTTTAGTGACTCATTAGACTGACCCTGATCCATAAAGTGAACCAGGTTACTTTAGTGACTCATTAGACTGACCCAGATCCATAAAGTGAACCGGTTACTTTAGTGACTCATTAGACTGACCCAGATCCATAAAGTGAACCGAGTTACTTTAGTGACTCATTAGACTGACCCAGATCCATAAAGTGAACTGAGTTACTTTAGTGACTCATTAGACTGACCCAGATCCATAAAGTGAACTGAGTTACTTTAGTGACTCATTAGACTGACCCTGATCCATAAAGTGAACCGGGTTACTTTAGTGACTCATTAGACTGACCCAGATCCATAAAGTGAACCGGGTTACTTTAGTGACTCATTAGACTGACCCAGATCCATAAAGTGAACCGGGTTACTTTAGTGACTCATTAGACTGACCCTGATCCATAAAGTGAACCGGGTTACTTTAGTGACTCATTAGACTGACCCTGATCCATAAAGTGAACCGGGTTACTTTAGTGATTCATTAGACTGACCCTGATCCATAAAGTGAACCGGGTTACTTTAGTGATTCATTAGACTGACCCTGATCCATAAAGTGAACCGGGTTACTTTAGTGACTCATTAGACTGACCCAGATCCATAAAGTGAACTGGGTTACTTTAGTGACTCATTAGATTGACCCTGATCCATAAAGTGAACCAGGTTACTTTAGTGTCTCATTAGACTGACCCTGATCCATAAAGTGAACCGGGTTACTTTAGTGATTTATTAGACTGACCCTGATCCATAAAGTGAACCGTGTTACTTTAGTGATTCATTAGACTGACTCAGATCCATAAAGTGAACCGAGTTACTTTAGTGACTCATTAGACTGACTCATTAGACTGACTCAGATTCATAAAGTGAACCGTGTTACTTTAGTGACTCATTAGACTGACCCAGATCCATAAAATGAACCGAGTTACTTTAGTGACTCATTAGACTGACTCAGATCCATAAAGTGAACCGAGTTACTTTAGTGACTCATTAGACTGACCCAGATCCATAAAGTGAACCGAGTTACTTTAGTGACTCATTAGACTGACCCAGATCCATAAAGTGAACTGGGTTACTTTAGTGATTCATTAGACTGACTCAGATCCATAAAGTGAACCGAGTTACTTTAGTGACTCATTAGACTGACTCAGATCCATAAAGTGAACCGAGTTACTTTAGTGACTCATTAGACTGACTCAGATCCATAAAGTGAACCGAGTTACTTTAGTGATTCATTAGACTGACCCAGATCCATAAAGTGAACCGAGTTACTTTAGTGACTCATTAGACTGACCCAGATCCATAAAGTGAACCAGGTTACTTTAGTGATTCATTAGACTGACCCTGATCCATAAAGTGAACCGGGTTACTTTAGTGACTCATTAGACTGACCCAGATCCATAAAGTGAACCAGGTTACTTTAGTGACTCATTAGACTGACCCAGATCCATAAAGTGAACCAGGTTACTTTAGTGACTCATTAGACTGACCCTGATCCATAAAGTGAACCGGGTTACTTTAGTGACTCATTAGACTGACCCTGATCCATAAAGTGAACCGGGTTACTTTAGTGACTCATTAGATTGACCCTGATCCATAAAGTGAACCAGGTTACTTTAGTGACTCATTAGACTGACCCTGATCCATAAAGTGAACCGGGTTACTTTAGTGATTTATTAGACTGATCCATAAAGTGAACCGGGTTACTTTAGTGATTCATTAGACTGACTCAGATCCATAAAGTGAACCGAGTTACTTTAGTGACTCATTAGACTGACTCAGATCCATAAAGTGAACCGAGTTACTTTAGTGACTCATTAGACTGACCCAGATCCATAAAGTGAACCGGGTTACTTTAGTGATTCATTAGACTGACTCAGATCCATAAAGTGAACCGGGTTACTTTAGTGATTCATTAGACTGACCCAGATCCATAAAGTGAACCGGGTTACTTTAGTGATTCATTAGACTGACCCAGATCCATAAAGTGAACCGGGTTACTTTAGTGACTCATTAGACTGACCCAGATCCATAAAGTGAACCAGGTTACTTTAGTGACTCATTAGACTGACCCAGATCCATAAAGTGAACCGGGTTACTTTAGTGACTCATTAGACTGACCCAGATCCATAAAGTGAACCAGGTTACTTTAGTGACTCATTAGACTGACCCAGATCCATAAAGTGAACCGGGTTACTTTAGTGACTCATTAGACTGACCCAGATCCATAAAGTGAACCGGGTTACTTTAGTGACTCATTAGACTGACCCAGATCCATAAAGTGAACCAGGTTACTTTAGTGACTCATTAGACTGACCCAGATCCATAAAGTGAACCGGGTTACTTTAGTGACTCATTAGACTGACCCAGATCCATAAAGTGAACCAGGTTACTTTAGTGACTCATTAGACTGACCCAGATCCATAAAGTGAACCGGGTTACTTTAGTGACTCATTAGACTGACCCAGATCCATAAAGTGAACCAGGTTACTTTAGTGACTCATTAGACTGACCCAGATCCATAAAGTGAACCGGGTTACTTTAGTGACTCATTAGACTGACCCAGATCCATAAAGTGAACCGGGTTACTTTAGTGACTCATTAGACTGACCCAGATCCATAAAGTGAACCAGGTTACTTTAGTGACTCATTAGACTGACCCAGATCCATAAAGTGAACCAGGTTACTTTAGTGACTCATTAGACTGACCCAGATCCATAAAGTGAACCAGGTTACTTTAGTGACTCATTAGACTGACCCAGATCCATAAAGTGAACCAGGTTACTTTAGTGACTCATTAGACTGACCCAGATCCATAAAGTGAACCGGGTTACTTTAGTGACTCATTAGACTGACCCAGATCCATAAAGTGAACCAGGTTACTTTAGTGACTCATTAGACTGACCCAGATCCATAAAGTGAACCGGGTTACTTTAGTGACTCATTAGACTGACCCAGATCCATAAAGTGAACCAGGTTACTTTAGTGACTCATTAGACTGACCCAGATCCATAAAGTGAACCGGTTACTTTAGTGACTCATTAGACTGACCCAGATCCATAAAGTGAACCGGGTTACTTTAGTGACTCATTAGACTGACCCAGATCCATAAAGTGAACCAGGTTACTTTAGTGACTCATTAGACTGACCCAGATCCATAAAGTGAACCGGGTTACTTTAGTGACTCATTAGACTGACCCAGATCCATAAAGTGAACCGGGTTACTTTAGTGACTCATTAGACTGACCCAGATCCGTAAAGTGAACCAGGTTACTTTAGTGACTCATTAGACTGACCCAGATCCATAAAGTGAACCGGGTTATTTTAGTGACTCATTAGATTGACCCAGATCCATAAAGTGAACCAGGTTACTTTAGTGATTCATTAGACTGACTCAGATCCGTAAAGTGAACCGGGTTACTTTAGTGACTCATTAGACTGACCCAGATCCGTAAAGTGAACCAGGTTACTTTTTTCATTCAACCTTTATTTAGTCAGGTAAATCTTTTGAACCTCATGGGCTCATTTACGAAAGCGACCTGCTAAAACTAAAGAACAATGAACAGCAGTGGTAGAATTTCCTTAAACAATAAACAATAAACAAACAAACAATAAACAATAGAAAACAAAAGAGAGAAAAAAAAAAAAAAAGTTTTTTTTTTTTTTTTTTTAACAAAGTATCAAAAAACTAGCAAAACATTATAAGGTAGACGTATAAAATCAAAGACAGGAACAAATCTGCATTGGTTTTTGCCAGGATTCCAACAGATTCTGAAAACCATTTAGAGAAGTCAAGGTCGAGAGCTTCAGATCTTTTTGTAAGATATTCCATGAAGCAGGAGCGGAGTAGGAGAAGGCCCTTTTTCCAAGTTCAGTCCTCACTGACGGAACACTGCAGGTAATCATGTCCTGAGAGCGCACGCTGTAGCTGCACTCACGCAAAGACATGTAGGAGGAGATGTATGAGGGCAGCAGACCAAGAAGTGATTTAAAGATGAAAATGTACCAGTGGAAGAGTCTGCATGAGGTTAATGATGTCCAGTTAACCAGTGAATACAGGGTGCAGTGGTGGGTATGATAATCAATCAATCAATCAGCTTTACTTATATAGCACATTTTAAAAACCGCAGGATTAGCCAAAGTGCTGTACAGTAAAACAAAAGATAGCTAACTAAAACGATTAAAAAACAAAACAAAAGCAGCATACAAAAATAAAAATACATATACCAGTCTCACTGCAGGTGGGTTAAAATGCCATAAAAGAACAAGATCACGTGTTAAAAGCCAAGGTATAAAAGTGTGTTTTTAAAAGGGATTTAAAAACAGGAAGAGAGGAGGCCTGTCTGACACTCAGTGGCAAATTGTTCCACAACCTGGGAGCAGCGACAGAAAACGCTCTGTCACCTCTGAACTTCAGCCTAGTTTTGGGCACTGTCAGCAGCAACTGATCAGCTGATCTTAGAGATCGGGGAGGGCAGTAGGGCTGAAGCAGCTCAGACAGATATGGTGGGGCAAGGTTGTTCAGGCATTTAAAAACAAATAGCAAAAGTTTAAAATGAATTCTGTAGTGCACAGGGAGCCAGTGAAGGGACGCCAGGATGGGAGTGATATGCTCACGCCTACGGGTCTGGGTTAAGAGGCGAGCAGCAGAGTTCTGCACGAGCTGCAGACGGGCGAGAGAGGTCTGGCTGATGCCTACATACAGTGCATTACAGTAATCAAGACGAGATGTAATAAAAGCGTGGATTAATTTCTCCAAGTCAGGTCTTGATAAGATTGGTTTTACTTTTGCTATTTGGCGAAGCTGATAAAAACTTTTCTGAACAACACTGCTGATCTGTTTATCAAATTTAAAATCAGACTCAAACTTCACCCCCAGATTGGTGACAGAGTCCCTGAGGTAACATGACAGTGAGCCAAGGTCTATGCTGGAAGAAGGACAGCAACTCGGTCTAAAAATCAAGATTTCAGTCTTGTTCTCGTTGAGACTAAGGAAATTTAGGGAAAACCATGCCTTAACATCATTAAGGCAGGGTGTGAGTTGCTGGAGTGTATTGTTTTGTGCCAGGGGAAGGTAGATCTGGCAATCATCAGCATAGAAATGAAAAGAAATGCCATGTTTCCTAAAAATTGAGCCAAGTGGGAGTAAATAAAGAGCAAATAAAAGAGGGCCAAGGATGGAGCCCTGGGGTACGCCATGTGGAAGAGGAGCAGTGGAAGATATGAAATTGTCCATTTTTACACAAAAACTCCTATTGGTTAAATAGGACCTAAACCAATTGAGGGCGGCACCCCTGATGCCCACACAGTGCTCAAGACGAGAGATTAAAACCCTGTGGTCAACAGTGTCAAATGCAGCAGACAAATCTAAAAGCAATAAAACGACACACTTGCCAGAGTCTGTTAAAAGAAAAATATCATTCGAAACCCTTAAGAGTGCACTCTCTGTACTGTGGCGGGCTTTAAACCCAGACTGAAATGGCTCAGTGATACCATTGTCCTCTAAAAATGGTACCAGCTGGTTGTAAACAACCTTCTCTAATAACTTAGAAATAAAAGGGAGATTAGAGATGGGCCTGAAGTTGGAGCAGAGAGAGGGGTCAAGGCCTGTTTTTTTAAGTAGAGGGCGTACAAATGCATGTTTAAAAACTTCAGGTACCGTACCAGAGGAAAGACTGGAGTTAATAATCTGGAGTACACTTGGTCCTATTGTATAAAATACCTCCTTAAACAAACGAGGTGGGATGGAGTCTGCGGGGGAACCAGAGGGCCTCATATGACCAACTGTGTCCTCTAGAAAAGAGAAGGACACAGGCTCAAACTGATCAAAGACAGATGAGCAGTGTAGAGGAATGGAGGGGTCATATGAAGGCTGAGAAATACCTGCTCTGGTTGACACAATTTTATCAGTGAAGAAGTGAAGGAAACTTTCACAAACTTCACTGGAGGCGTCAAAACCAACAGATTTAGGAGCGTTGAGAACCATGTCTATAGTTTTGAACAGAACTCTGGGATTGTTACAGTTAGAAGAGATTACACCTGAGAGATATTTGTTCTTCTCAGCTTTTACAATTTCTTGATAATGTAACAGGCTCTCCTTGAAAATATCAAAAGAAACATGCAGCTGCTTGTTATTTTTCCACCTCCGCTCTGCTTTCCTGCACTCGCGCCTGGCCGCGCGCGTGACGTCACTCAGCCAGGGCTCGGGAGCAGGTCTGGTGCGCCGGCTCTTCAAAGGAGCGATCGTGTCCAGTGTTTGTGAACAAACAGAGTGGAAGCTGGAAACCAGTTCATCAATATTTAAACTAAGAGAGTCTTCAGAGTTCTCCTCGCAGAGACCAAGAAAAGTGGAGGAGAACAGGGCTGGAGAGGAGGAGTTGAACACGCGACAGCGCTCAGGAGGAGCGCGCACTTGAACTGGACAGTGTGTAGGAATGTCAAAAATGACCGGCTTATGATCCGAAAACACAGCGTCGCATATCTCCAAATTTGAGACCTCCAGACCGTGGGACAAGACCAAGTCGAGCGTGTGTCCAAGAATATGTGTAGCAGCGGACACGGATTGCACAAAATTAAAAGAGTCAATAACATTTAAAAAGCTCCTGGAGATGGGCTCATCAGGACAGTCTAAGTGAAAATTGAAATCTCCAAGTACTAGAGCAGAGTCATATTTGAGCAAGATGTCGGCCAGAAATTCTGAAAAGTCATTTATAAAATCCTTATTGTACTTGGGTGATCGATAGATGACGACACACAAGATGACATGAGAGCGGCCGACTTCAAATGAGCAGTGTTCAAAACTTGTAAAAGACTGCAGGCAGACCTGACGGCATTTAAAATCATTTTTAAAAACAACTGCTATTCCTCCTCCTTTCTGACCCGACAGGCGCGGGCAATTAAAATAGCAGCAATCAGGAGGAGACAGTTCAATAAGAGCTGCGGGCTCATCAGCTCTCAGCCATGTCTCCGTGACGCAGAGGAAATCCAGATCACGGGACATGAAGAAATCCTTCAAGATGAAAGATTTATTTGTCAGTGATCTTGCATTAACAAGACCGAACCTGGCAGGGATCGGTGCATCCAATGCAGCTGTCTGTGGAGCCCAACGCAGGGCTCGTAGATGACAGGAGTTCACACCACGCCGGCGAGGACGGGGAGAGCAGGGGCCGCGGGGGCGGACCACGTCATCTGAACTGACACACACCAGCCAGCTGTCAGCGGGGTCCAGCACGCGCGGGCTCAGGGAGAAACCAGGAAACGCT
The DNA here is from genome assembly GCA_038048925.1 of Garcialebias charrua. Classification (NCBI taxonomy): domain Eukaryota; kingdom Metazoa; phylum Chordata; class Actinopteri; order Cyprinodontiformes; family Rivulidae; genus Garcialebias; species Garcialebias charrua. Next base: position 53,021 of record JBBPBX010012896.1, read on the forward strand.
CCATTTCTCCTCCGGGAGGTCACGGGAAATCGTGCCAAAAAAGCTTTAAACTTTAAAAGTCTTCCGCTGCGTTTGCCCCGGCGGCGCCGGCGTCTACGCCGAGGGAGAGGAGCGTGGGTGTGGCAGGTGTGAGCAGGTGTCCCACCGGCGAAGGAAAACGGCTGAAACGTCGCACGAACACCACAATCAGAGTCGAATTTCACTAAATCCTTGGCAGAGAAACGAAGATCCAACAATGTTTGGCGATCATACACAAGCAGTGAACTGGTACTGGTGAT
>JBBPBX010012897.1:0-45584 GCA_038048925.1 Garcialebias charrua
CTAACAAAGAGGAAATAATGAATGTAAAACATCTTACAGACAAGAGATCGAAAGACTGGGTGGACATGGATATGATGTTTGTAAAGGACATAATGAGCCATGTTATTGAGCCGTTCACATACATATGTAACTTATCATTTTCAACAGGAATTTTTCCAGATAATATGAAAGTAGCTAAGGTCGTTCCTCTTTTTAAAAATGGTGATAAATGTGTATTCAACAATTATAGACCTATATCCTTGTTACCACAGTTTTCAAAAATTCTTGAAAAACTATTTGTAAACAGACTAGACCAATTTATAGATAAACAAAATATTCTAAGCAACAGTCAGTATGGGTTTAGATCAAAAAACTCTACATCAATGGCTCTCATGGAATTAATGGAACAAATAACTACTGCTGTCGATCAAAAACAACATTGTATCAGTATCTTTGTTGATTTAAAAAAAGCATTCGATACTATTGATCACACCATTCTCCTTGAAAAACTGAACAAATATGGTATTAGAGGACCAGCATTACAGTGGGTATCTAGCTACTTAAAAAATAGGAAACAATTTGTACAAATAAATGATGTAAGATCTGACCTCTGTAATATCACATGTGGAGTTCCCCAAGGCTCTGTACTTGGACCAAAGCTTTTTATTTTATATGTGAATGACTTGGTAAATGTGTCAGGACTCCTTAAATGTGTACTTTTCGCTGATGATACCACTTTTTTCTGTTCAGGTGAAGATATAGAACAAATGTTAGAATTGATAAAGACAGAATTTGTCAAGATACAAACTTGGTTTAAAATAAATAAATTATCATTAAATCTAGAGAAAACTAATTACATGATATTCGGTAATAAAAAGAAAACTGTTGATGTTCCACTCAAAATTGAGGATGTTGAGATTTGTAGAGTGAATGAGGTGAAGTTTTTGGGTGTTATCATTGATGACAAACTGACATGGAAACAACACATAAATTCTGTAAGAATAAAAATAGCTAAATCGATAGCAGTACTGTACAAAGTCAGAGACCTATTGAATGATAAAGCTCTGTATTTGTTGTATAACACAATCATTGTTCCACACTTAATCTATTGTATTGATGTTTGGGGGAAAGCGTGTAAAACAATCACAAAGCCTATTTTTGTATTACAGAAAAGAGCTGTAAGAATTATCACTAGAAAGCATTACCGTCATCCATCAAGTACATTATTTTATCAACTAAAATTATTGAAGTTCCATGATTTGGTAGACTATAATATTTTATCAGTTATGTATAGAGCTCAAAATAATGCATTACCTTTAAATATCCAAATGCACTTTGTTAAAAGACAAAGTTGTTATAATCTTAAGGGAACAGAGTTGTTTGTAAAACCACAATTCAGAACCAGTTTGAAGGGACGTTCTACCTCAATCCAGGGAATTAGATTATGGAATGGCTTGGAGAATGTAGTTAAAAATGCCAAGTCAATGTTTACATTTAAAAAAATGATCAAAACAAATGTGTTAAAAAAATATATGTGAAATAACGTAATGTGTATTGTATTAGTTAGAAAATTAGAAAGAGTTAGTCATTTTGTACTGTTGGTTGAAGAATATTATTGTTTAACCTGATTGTTGGAAAAAGTTGGTTGAAGATTATTATTGTTTACATGGTTTGACTACTGTTGTTTAATCTGATTGTTGGAGATAAGGGGCAGATATAATAAGATTTATTCTTCTTTCTGCTACCTTTCATTTTTTTACATTTTGTACACTATCATTTTGAGATTGTCTTGTATTGTTTCTTTTGTAAAAAAAATGAACAAATTTAATAAACATAAACATAAACAAACATAAACATGGCTTTGTTGTGATTGTACTGAGACGAATAATAATGAAAAAATATTTTACACCACTCAAAATGAAAGAAATCATATTTTCACATCTTTTTTTTAAATGATAAAGTACACGCAAAAAAAAAATTTTAAAGGACTTTTACACTTTTAGTTTTGGGGAGTGGTTTGTTGGCATGCTGGAGTTATTGTTGGCGTCCTGCTCGGTTGTCTTCCTTTAGATCTACTTTGTCTCGAACAATGATGGTAAATGGACTGCACTCATATATCACTTTTCTATCATCAATATACTCAAAGCTCTTTACAACAGTCTGTGCCTCATTTATCCATTCATACAGCATCTACTAGATCTGTACAAAGACTAATCAGAACTTTATCACATTTATACTGTAATAAAATAGGCAATGAGGTCAGTTTGCTGACACCTATATTTTAGATGTAAATTGAGCAGGGTTTGACTGACACAAATTATCATCATAATTCACGGGTTCTCATCTTTTTCAGATCATTAATAATTATTCTGTGACTCAGTGATGAGATGTAACTGACAGGAAACGTTATTATGTTTGACCTACCAAAGGTAGAATCATTTAATAACAAATCATTAAATTACATCACAACATATTTACAGATTGGATCGATCAGATTTCCTATAACTAACTGTAGACAGACTTACAATTAAAACAACAGAACACAAGTAATAGCTGGCATATGTACTTATTCTGCAGGCACATTTAACTTAAGGTTTACTGGTAAAAGTAGGGAGAGTTTGAGAGTTGAAGGAAGATGAAAAATGGAAGTTTATCTTGAATGTATAACCAGAGATGACACTTTCCATCAGACTTTGGCTAATACTCCAGGTTTATTTTCTAAACAGCAGACTCATTACCTTATGACGACCAGTCTGGTAAAGAGATAGCACCAGCCTTTCAGGCATACAGAGTCCTTGCAGGCCCAGTACGTCCGAACTGGTTATTTGTTTACTTTTCAACGTCTCCTGTCGTCCGCTTGGATCTTCAGAAATAGTGGCACTTCAATGGTTTGGTTTCAAGATAAATTATTCCAGTAAGGAGATTCATTCACAGCCTGGAGCCATGACACTCAGTTCAGGATTCATAGCAGCTTGCTGTAACCCTTTGCTGACCGGACGGGGTCTTTGACTCTTGACTCACCGTCCAACAGCTTGGAGAGAGAAGTCCAATGCATCTCAGACTCTCTCAGGGACTGGCTGGTTCCAGGAAGCTGGAACTTTTAACAGGATCTGACGTCAGAGTTTCTTCTCTGTTCATTGGTTCAATAAACCAGTGAATGGGAGGAGATTTATTGACGTCAGGGGAAGTCAGTTAGAAATGTGTACAAAACAAGAAGCAGACAGTTTTGAGAACAGAGACAGAACAGATGGATTTGTTTTCAGAAACGCCAGGAGACAGGACGACAACTTATGTCTACGACTTTTCACTCTGTTCCTAAACATTTCAAACAAATACTAACAGATCATTCTGACTTGTTCTTCAACTTTAGACATAGTTCTTCTGAATAGAACATGCAGTTTGATTCATTATATGAAGAAGTGATCAACGTTGGTACAGCATAAACCATGATCATACAGCATATGGAAGAATCTCCTATGAATATAGGATATAGCATATGGAAGAAGCTCCTATGAATAACCAATAATCGTAAAAATGACAAGAGATAATCTGTTAATTAATTCTGAATTACCACATATTAAAAGGAAGTCTCCTCTATTTGTGTCTCTTGATTCAACTAAACTGGAATAAAACAGTGATTTGTCCTTCACTGTAGGTTTTCAGAGAAAAGGAGATTCACTTGAGAGCTTCAGTAAAAAGGTGAATTCAGGTGTTTTCACCGACAGTTCACAGACCACGGTCTGTTCTATTGCAGTCCCCCTTTTTGGAAGTCATCGCCTGTCCTTGCATGAGTTCCAACACGAAAGGATACCACCGAATGTCTCTGTTCTTTAGGTAATCCAGCAAGTGGAAAGAATCAAAAATTATAATCCCATAATGTTTGGAAATTCCATACTGTTCGTAGTTAATCCCATTGCGGTATGCTTTTAATCCTCTGGAAAACTAGTCTGTAATCCCTTGGAAAACTGAGTCTGTGATCCCTTGGAAAACAAAGTCTTATAATACACAGCGGTAATTCCATAGCAGTGATTCCATAACGATTAGAGTTGTTGATTTCATCAGCAACAATGGTTTTTAATCAGCATGTAGAGAGGATCCCTCGATTGACACACAGAGGAGGCGTCCCTTAGATGAAGGTTGAAGACCAACGTTGGAGTTGCAGGTCCCCACATTGAAGGTTATAGGCTGGTTGGTTTCCAGTCCGTGCCACTCTGGTTCTATGTGTCATGCATTTATGTGGTTTTAGGTGGGCTTATGATTGGGATTTTACATTAGGCCTTACCTATATGCACCTGGTATGTAAGCTATCATGGTTTAGATCAGCTACAATTACCAATTAAGGGGTGGATCAATGCTGTAAAAATCAGATATAGGGATCTATACCTATAGAAGGTTCAGGAGGGCTTCTGTAACGAAGGCCTCTTCTTCCAAACTATTCCTCCATTCATAATTTAGTTTAAGTTAAACTAAAATAGAAAAGAAAATATAGTATGGTCTAAATGTCTGTTGTCCTTTTAGACGAACAACGTAAGATTTGGTATTCCCTATAAATTTTGAAGTCTATGCCGAGACTCATCAAAAATGAATAGATAATCTAGAATCGAAACGATCAAATCGGTTCTGCAATACTTAAACGATTGTGAGATCAGTGTAGATTATAGTACCTTAAGTAGCCTGATGCATGCTCAATAATCCAGGTAGAAAAATCAAAAAAAACTAAGCCTTGTCCTCTGGACATTCAAAAAACAAAACAAAGCAAAAAAATTGTAGAAATGTTTCGTCTTTCGTCCGAAAGACTTCCTCAGTCTGAGGTGCTGTGTTCAGCTCAGTCTTATAAATAGCACCCTCTCACAGTGTTACAAAACCAGTTGGCTGATGACAGCCGAAACCAGCTGCTCACATGATCAACTGCTTAGGTTCAACTGTCCCCCTCTTACAATGCTGTTATTGCTAGTATCACTCAGCCCTCTGTGAATAGCAAACAACCATCAGGGTGCTAATGATCCTCGTTAGGCTGATGGTCCTCTTTGATCATGTGAGCAGCTGGTTTCAGCTGTCATCAGCCAACTGGTTGTGTAACACTGTGAGAGGGTGCTATTTATAAGACTGAGCTGAACATAGCACCTCAGACTGAGGAAGTCTTTCGGACGAAAGACGAAACATTTCTACAATTTTTTTAAGATACCTTAAGTAGTATTAATCTACATTGACTCTTCAATTATTGAGGTTTTTAACTAAATGAACAGCATGTTGGCATAGTTAAATCTGTAGTGATACAGCCCCTCATGTCTGTTACTGGATTTAAACATTTTCACATCTATCTGAAACTCTGAGTGTTACACTTTTCTTGAGGTCTCAAGGAGACAAGTGGACACTATTTTGTTACATTTATTTTGAATTAAGAGACACAAATCAGAAAAGACTTTCTTTAATTTGTGTTAATTCAGAATTAATCAACACAATAACTTTAATATACTGTATTGATCGTGGTTTATGCTGTTAGAACTAGGGATGTGCCGATCGATCGGTCACCAATCATAATCGGTCGATAATCATTAAAGCGTATGTGATCGGCTTTTGCCTTCAATTACCGATCACAGAGCCTGTGATGCGAAGTTTGCTAACTGCAAAACGTGCGACGAAAAAGTACCTCGTGGAGGAAGTTCAACGAAGTCCTTCAACACAACAAACCTAATTCGTCATTAAAATGTTTTAATACGTTTTAATAACTTACCAAAAGCCGTCTGCCAGCGCCGCCATAAGCAACACCTGTTAGCATGTAGCCCCACCGAGTAGCCCCACCGAGTCCGCTGCGCAGTTACGGGCAGTCCAGTTTAGCTGCGGCTTCAAAAAGGCTGTCGGCTTTGTTATTCCAAGTTAGCTGGGTGTCCCCCGATATCTTCTGCTTCCAGTCCGACATCGAGGCGAGCTCCAGGAACCTCTGATCGCACAAAGCCGGCTGTCTGCGGCAGCTCTGGTTTAGCATGTTAGCCTTAGCTCATACCATGAGCTGCTGGTCTCGCGCGGTGCTGTGGGAGCGCTCGGCGGAGCGATCGCGGCTGCTGCTCTAGTCCTGAGACATTCACAGAGTTCAGGGAGTGTTTCCAGTTAATTTATCCGTATGAGGCATCCTCTTATGGGAGAAACAGTCCTCCAAAAGCCGACTGCCGAGTCTGGAACTAATGAATGTAAAATGGCGGAGGCGGTATTTCGGTTCCTGGTTCTTCTTCTTCTTCTTCTATAGAGTTTAATGGCGGTTGGCGAACTCATTAAGCGCATTACCGCCACGGTTCCTGGTTCCCGCAGGAAGTTGTTCAAAAAAGCACGAAATTATTTAAAAAAAAATAATAATAATGATACTTTACGTATTTATAAAGCCATTTGTAAAAACAGCCAACAGTGCAGCTTTAAGTAGCAAATGGGGTATTTTAGTTTTTTATATGAAGTAATAGATGTGTTTTTTTTTTAAACAATAAAAAACCTTTTTTTTTAATTGAAAGTTAGTAAGGTAAACATTTTTCTTTGATAATGCAGTTGATAATTACTTTTATTTACTTTGTTCTCTGAAATAAATGAGTAAAAATATGTTTTTGTCTGAATTATGGTGATTTTATGGTTCTGAAAAGAACATGAGTGCTGCTTCTGGCTACAAGATCTGAAAAGTTTTCAGATCTTGTAGCCAGAAGCAGCACTCATAAGTTACAGGCAATCCATCTGATCGGTGATCGGTATATGTGATCGGCACACATATAAGCGATCGGTAATTGTGATCGTTATCAGTGATCGTCACACATAGGTGATCGGTATCGGTATCGGTTTCAAAAAACCTGATCGGCACATCCCTAGTTAGAACATTATTCACTTCTTCATGCGATGAATCAAAGCATCACCTGGTATGCATATGAACAGTATATTTTTAATGTGTATGATTTTACTAAGTTGGTGTATTTTATATATGCCAGAGTGAAGAACAACTCAGAATGATCTTAGTATTTGTTTGAAGTGTTTAAGGACAGAGGGAAAAGTCGTAGACTAAACTTGTCATTCTGTCTCCTTTCTCTGAAAACAAATCTCATCTGTTCTCAAAACAGAGTCCATGTTTTGTTCACACCTGCGTCGTCTGACGTACTATTAAGCCCGAGATACACTCGAGCGTCCTCACGATACGCCTATACGCAGCGTACGTACGCTGTGGCAAAAGCGTAGCCCCGCGTAGCCCCTCAGGGCACGTACGCGCAAAAGTATTTTTTTACTACGCATACGCGATGCGCGGTGTCTGAACATAAACTTCCCCGGCGCCGGACTGTTTTGTATGTTACACAAATTAAATAAATTCCCCTTCTTTATCGCTGATCGGGCCTTTTCTTTTGTTTTTTTGCCTAAAGTCAAGTAACCGCTTCTTCCTCCGTTCACTCGATGATTGAAATGAATGAATTCAGGTCCTACCTGGGTGCGGCGATGTTTTAAATATCCCTGGTGGGCTGTGTGCTGCAGGAAAAGCACTCCCTGTTATTATTTTTATTTCTGAGAGAACTTTTTACAACATATATAGTAGAAACACCGCATGAACACCGCCGCGGTCTTCAAGGCGCTACATGAGCTGGCTGTCAATCATTTCAGTAGGCGTGTCAGCAAGTAACCAATCAGCGAGCTCAGTTGAGTCCCCTCCGTGCGCAGCTGCTCATATTACAACAAGGAGAACGCGAGCGTTTGAAAGCTGATAGTTTCTGACATATATGCTGAAGCATATCAGCAAAACACATGCGCACAAAATGCGTGCGTATGGTGGTTGGTGGCGTACCTGAGGACGCATGAGTGTATCTCGGGCTTTATTCTCTCCTATCCTGAGTGGTCCTCACACGTTCCCCCTATCTCATCTGGTAAAACAAACCAACGAGCGAGCTGAACGTAACTTTGGTCATACTCCCTTCTTAAGGGACACTTCCTGTAGGCTCGTCTGAGTGAGACGGAGCAAAAGAGAGTAAAATGGAGTCTGGAGTGTGTCAACTATGAACTTGCTCTGTTTGAAGCTGATTAACGTCCGACCATGAGTCAAAGGGTCCGCGTTTCTCAGCAAGGTTTTACAGCCAGCTCGCTGTAGAACCATGCTTCTAAACTCAGAATACAATGTGTGCTCTCCAAGAGAACTTTTATTCTGAAAAGCCAACCAGGACGTGCGTTACTACGGTCCGAGTCTTGGCACACGTCTGGAGACGCTGAAGAACGGTAAACAGAACTGACCAAGGACCGAGGGAGATTGACCATCTTCACGAGGTAACGAGTCGTCAAATGCTTGCCAAGTCGTACCGACGTGTAGCGGAGATCGGCCGGAGAGCTGCCATGCTTCCTGGTTAAAACACACCACTCTCTCCACCTTTCATCCTAAAACTTCCTCCTTAAACTTTCTCCTCTTATTTTTATTTCTAAAAGTAAAACTGCAAGTTTTTGCCACAAAAATAAGTTAATATAAGACCCATTAACTTGTGTTCTGTTGTTCTGTTGTTTTAATCTGCTGAAAAGTTAGTTATAAGTTCTAATCGATCAATCTATGTAAATATGTTTTGATTGTAATTTGATGATTTTGTTATTAAATGATGCTACCTTTGGTAGGTGAACATAACGTTTCCTGTCAATTACATTCACGAGTCACAGATTTACTGATTTAATCTGAAAAAGATGAGAACCCGTTTAACTGATGGTAAGTTTGTGTCAGTCTAAACCATTTAAGTATTCAACTAACAAAACCAAAACCTCTTTTGGCTGGGAGTGTTCAGAAACCATACCAAACTTCAATAACAACAAAAGTAGCAATTAAGCAACTAGAAAACAACGTTTCACTGCTTCAACTCACTCTGTCGTCAGATTCCAACATGTCAAGAGTGATGGCATAGTTACATTGAAAAAGTAACTTAGTTAAGTTACTGATTAGTCCTTGGGAAAAGTAACTTAGTTAAGTTACTGATTACTTGATTTGTAAAGTAACTAAGTTAGATTACTAAGTTAATTTCTTAGTTACTTTCAGCAGCTGCTGACAAGAACCCTCTGTCACAATACAGTACATAAAAAATTTAAATGTTTTAATTAAATAATTACTCATTAAAAATATTCAAAAACATTATGGTATTTCTTGACTTTATTAAACAGAAATACTTGTTTTTATAAAACATAAAATAGTCTGAGTTCATTAAACATAAATACTTTTGATAAAAAATAATATATTTCTTGATTTCAATATCATAAATGAAGGTTGAATGAATAAAGAAATACTTGCTTTATATAAAAAATAGTGTCTTTCTTGACTTCACTAAACAAATAATATTTTTACAAAAAAAGACTTATAAAATGTTTATTTTGAAAATGTGTCAAGTAAACAATACGTTTATATAAAATAAATAAAAGCATGAGCCACTGGCCAAAAGGATGGCCCAGCACAGAAGATCAAAATCATCAGGTCAGGACTCTGTGGTCTACACTCATCTCCAGGCCAGCTGTCACTCTTTCAGGGATGAAGATTGGGCGGCCGTGGCGTAGTGGTAATGGCCAAAGGTGGGCGCCAGACCGCTAGGGAGCGCTAATGCGCTAATCCGCTTATAGCGTACCTAAACAATTTATCAGCGTTACAGCGGTTTGACTAACTTTTATAATTCATAAGCGGATTTGCGCTATTTTTATTTAAAATGCAGTACCGTTAATAACTAATTATCTATCAGTAAAAACGAAAAAACTTATTTACAGGCCCGGACGACTGCTAACAGACCATATCCTGTCAGCGCCGGATGTGGTCCGTGACAAAAAAGCGTCCCCTCAGTCTCTTTGCTAGAGCGAGCGCTCTCAGTTAGCAGCCAGTGTGTTACTCTGCAGCCTTATTGCTTGTTTTCGAAGAGTCAGACGAAGAGTTTTTAACATGGAGGGTGAACTTATGGATGTTTCTCAGCGGCCTACGCGACGCGTCTGGATTTTAAAAAGTATTTCGCCATTTGCCCTCTTCAAAATGGCGGCCGCGACGGCCACAGAAGATAAGGACTTTCCATGAAAACACGGTAAAAACAATTATTTCTTTGCTGAGAAAAATATATTTCTTAGCTGACTTTATAGCACAAGGTTTTTCTGAGCTTAACCGGTTCAAATGGTCAAATCTGCTGGATTAAAAAAAGTATTTCGCCATTTGCGGCCGCCATTTTGAAGAGGGCAAATGCGAAATACTTTTTTTAATCCAGCAGATTTGACCATTTCAACCGGTTAAGCTCAGAAAAACCTTGTGCTATAAATCCAAAAAAGCTAAGTCTGGTCCTCTGGACATTCAAAAAACAAAACAAAACAAAGCAAAATAACCTGTAGATGTAGGCAAAACGTTTCTAAATTTATTTTGTTTTGTTTTTTGAATGTCCAGAGGACCAGACTTAGCTTTTTTGGATTTTTCTACCTGGATTATTGAGCATGCATCAGGGTACTTGTGCTATAAAGTCACTGACTTTATAGCACAAGGTTTTTCTGAGCTTAACCGGTTCAAATGGTCAAATCTGCTAGATTTTAAAAAGTATTTCACATTTGCCCTCTTCAAAATGGCGGTTAGCGTGTTAGCATTAGCGTCCGCTAGCGTTGCTAATACATAAGTGCTTTTGAAATTGCGGACCTAAATAAATCAATAAGTGTTTTAGAAATAGCTGAACTAATTTTTTGGATTAGCGCTGCCCAGCACTGGTAATGGCAGTCGTCCCCCGCTCGGAAGGTTGGAGGTTCGAATCCCGGTTCCCCACACCATGTGTCGTTGTGTCCCTAGGCAAGACACTTAACCCCGAGTTGCTCCCGGTAGGACTAGAAAGGCGCCTTGCATGGCAGTCTGCCGCTAGCGGTGTATGAATGCGTGTATGAATGGGTGGATGGTTGGTATTGTAAAGCGCTTTGGGGCTCCTCACAGGGGGCTAGAAAGCGCTATATAAATAAGCTCCATTTACCATCCTTGATAGAGAGGAACGATGGTTTGAGAGAGGAGTAAAGGAGGCCATCTTTGTGAAAAGAAACCGTCCATCATTAAACAGGGGTGGAGGCCATGGTTCAACTGTCCCCCTCTTACAATGCTGTTATTGCTAGTATCACTCAGCCCTCTGTGAATAGCAAACAACCATCAGGGTGCTAATGATCCATTGTTAGGCTGATGGTCCTCCTTGATCATGTGAGCAACTGGTTTTGGCTGTCAGCAACAAACTGGTTGATCCACTGTGAGAGGGTGCTATTTATAAGACTGAGCTGAATACAGCATCTCAGACTGAGGAAATCTTTCTGATGAAAGACTAAACGTTTCTAAATTTGTTTTGTTTTGTTTTTTGAATGTCTAGAGGCCCAGACTTAGCTTTTTTAGGTTTATCTAACTGGATTATTGAGCTTGCATCAGAGTCATCATCACAGACTTCTTAGCTGCAGGTGGATGTTCCTGAAGAGGAAGAACAACTGCTAACTCTGTTCCAGACTGGAAATAAAACACAAAGAGGTAAAAAAAAGTTAATAGGATTATAATTTTAATTTAAAAAGGTTAATTATATAATGATAATAAAAGAACAATACCTCTTCTTGAACGGTTGTTCTGGGTGAATCTCTCGGTCATCGTCATCAGGGCTTTGATCAGCTCCAGGACTTGACACTATCAGTCTGTTTTTTCATAAAGTGCTGAAGTGTTCACGTGATGGCAGTGATAGAAGACGTCGTAGAGACGCTCAATAACTTTAAATCCTGCACATCGGACGTAGATTCAGAGCTTTAAAAACTCATACAGTTTGCGTTATTGATCTGGACTGATCTGAATTGATCTGAACCCCTCCCTGGGCTGCTACCTTACCATGGTGGAGAGGTTTGAATGTCCCAATGATCCTAGGAGCTATGCTATCAGGGGCTTCATGCCCCTAGTAGGGTCACCCAAGGCAGACAGGTCCTAGGTGAGGGACCAGACAAAGTGCAGCCCAAAGACCCCAATGATGAGTACAATAATTGGACAGAATGTTCCCTCGCCCGGACGCGGGTCACCGGGGCCCCACTCTGGAGCCAGGCCCGGAGGTGGGGCACGTTGGCGAGCGCCTGGTGGCCGGGCTTTTACCCATGGAGCTCGGCCGGGCACAGCCCGAAGAGGAGACGTGGGTCCCCCTTCCCATGGGCTCACCACCTATGGGAGGGGCCAAAGGGGTCGGGTGCAATGTGGGATGGGTGGTGGCCGAGGGCGGGGACCCTGGCGGTCTGATCCTCGGCTACAGAAGCTGGCCATTGGGACATGGAATGTCACCTCTCTGGTGGGGAAGGAGCCTGAGCTAGTGTGTGAGGTTGAGAGGTTCCGGCTAGAAATAGTCGGACTCACCTCAACACATGGCTCTGGCTCTGGAACCAGTTTCCTTGAGAGGGGTTGGACACTCTTCCACTCTGGAGTTGCCCCTGGTGAGAGGCGCCGAGCAGGAGTGGGCATACTTGTTGCCCCCCATCTTGGTGCCTGTACGTTGGGGTTCACCCCGGTGAATGAGAGGGTAGCCTCCCTTCGCCTACGTGTGGGGGGACGGGCTCTGACTGTTGTTTGTGCCTATGCGCCAAACGGCAGCGCAGATTACCCACCCTTTTTGGAGTCCTTGGAGGGGGTATTGGAGAGTGCGCCTCCTGGGGACTCCCTTGTTCTACTGGGGGACTTCAACGCTCACGTGGGCAATGACAGTGAGACCTGGAGGGGTGTGGTTGGGAGGAACGGCCCCCCTGATCTGAACCCGAGTGGTGTTCTGTTATTGGACTTCTGTGCTCGTCATGGATTGTCCATAACGAACACCATGTTCAGGCATAAGGGTGTACATATGTGCTCTTGGCACCAGGACACCCTAGGTCGCAGTTCGATGATCAACTTTGTTGTCGTCTCATCTGATCTGCGGCCGCATGTCCTGGACACTCGGGTGAAGAGAGGGGCGGAGCTGTCCACTGACCACTACCTGGTGGTGAGTTTGCTCCGATGGTGGGGGAGGATGCCGGTCAGACCTGGCAGACCCAAACGTATTGTGAGGGTCTGCTGGGAACATCTGGCAGAGTCTCCCGTAAGACGGAGCTTTAACTCCCACCTCCGGGAGAGCTTTGAACACGTTCCGAGGGAGGCGGGGGACATTGAGTCTGAGTGGGCCATGTTCCGCGCCTCTATTGTCGAGGCAGCTTATCAGAGTTGTGGCCGCAAGGTTGTTGGTGCCTGTCGTGGTGGCAACCCTCGAACCCGGTGGTGGACACCGGCGGTGAGGGATGCTGTCATGCTGAAGAAGGAGTCCTATTGGGCCTTTTTGGCCTGTGGGACCCCGGAAGCAGCAGATAGGTACCGACAGTCCAAGCGGCATGCGGCTCGGGTGGTTGCTGAGGCAAAAACTCGGGCGTGGGAGGAGTTCGGAGAGGCCATGGAGAATGACTTCCGTACGGCTTCGAGGCGATTCTGGTCCACCATCCGGCATCTCAGGGGGGGAAAGCGGTACGCGACCAACACCATTTATGGTGGGGATGGCGTGCTGTTGACCTCAACTCGGGATGTTGTGAGTCGGTGGGCGGAATACTTCGAAGACCTCCTCAATCCTACTGGCACGTCTTCCACTGAGGAAGCGGAGCCTGGGGACTTTGGGTCGGGTTCTCCGATCTCTGGTGCTGAGGTCACCGAGGTGGTTAAAAAGCTCCGCGGTGGCAAGGCTCCAGGGGTGGATGAGATTCGCCCGGAGTTCCTTAGGGCTCTGGATGTTGTGGGGTTGTGTTGGCTTACGCGACTCTGCAATATCGCGTGGACATCGGGGGCAGTTCCCTTGGATTGGCAGACTGGGGTGGTGGTTCCCCTATTCAAAAAGGGGGACCGTAGGGTGTGTTCCAACTATAGGGGGATCACACTCTTAAGCCTCCCTGGTAAGGTCTATTCAGGGGTTCTGGAGAGGAGGGTCCATCGGATAGTCGAACCTCGGATTCAGGAGGAGCAGTGTGGTTTTCGTGCTGGTCGTGGAACACTGGACCAGCTCTACACCCTCAGCAGGGTCCTGGAGGGCGCGTGGGAGTTTGCCCAACCAGTTTACATGTGCTTTGTGGACTTGGAAAAGGCATTCGACCGCGTCCCTCGGGGGGTTCTGTGGGGGGTACTCCGGGAGTATGGGGTACCAGGCCCATTGATATGGGCTGTTAGGTCCCTGTACGACCGGTGTCAGAGCTTGGTCCGCATTGCCGGTAGTAAGTCAGGCTCGTTTCCAGTGAGAGTTGGACTCCGCCAAGGTTGCCCTTTGTCACCGATTCTGTTCATAACTTTTATGGACAGAATTTCTAGGCGCAGCCAAGGTGTTGAGAGGATCCGTTTTGGTGGCCTTAGAATTGCTTCTCTGTTTTTTGCAGATGATGTGGTCCTATTGGCTTCATCAGATCGTGATCTACAGCTTTCGCTGGAGTGGTTTGCAGCCGAGTGTGATACGGTCGGGATGAGGATCAGTTCTTCCAAATCCGAGGTCATCGTCTTGAGCCGGAAAAGGGTAGCATGCCCTCTCCGGGTCGGGAGGAGGTCCTGCCCTAAGTGGAGGAGTTTAAGTATCTCGGGGTCTTGTTCACGAGTGAGGGAAAACTGGAGCATGAGATCGATAGGCGAATAGGTGCAGCATCCGCAGTGAAGCGGGTGCTGTACCGGTCTGTCGTGGTGAAGAGAGAGCTAAGTCAAAAGGCAAAGCTCTCAATTTACCAATCGATCTACGTTCCGATCTACGATCTACTTAGGTTGCTACCCCCGCGACCCGACCCCGGATAAGCGGAAGAAAATGGATGGATGGATGGATGGATCTACGTTCCTACCTTCATCTATGGTCATGAGCTTTGGGTTGTGACCGAAAGAACGAGATCTCGGATACAAGCGGCTGAAATGAGTTTTCTCCGCAGGGTGTCTGGACTCTCCCTTAGAGATAGGGTGAGAAGCTCAGTCATCCGGGAGGGACTCGGAGTAGAGCCGCTGCTTCTCCACATCGAGAGGAGCCAGTTGAGGTGGCTCGGGCATCTGGTTAGGATGCCTCCTGGACGCCTCCCTGGTGAGGTGTTCCGGGCATGTCCCACCGGGAGGAGACCCAGAGGAAGACCCAGGACACGCTGGAGGGACTATGTTTCTCGGCTGGCCTGGGAACGCCTTGGGATTCCCCCAGAGGAGCTGCTCCAAGTGGCTGGGGAGAGGGAAGTCTGGGCCTCCCTACTTAGGCTGCTACCCCCGCGACCCGACCCCGGATAAGCAGACGAAAATGGATGGATGGATCTGAATTACCTGATAAAAGTTGCAGTTGCTGTTAGCGGTGTTGGCAAGCTGCTTTTCTTCATTCACGTTCGGATGATGTTGTTAAGTCCGTTCAAGTTAGACATGTTGTCTGCTGCAGATCCAGTCTTGTGAAACAATGTCCACACAGCTTTGAATTTGCGCTCGTCTTTTCTTAAGCCATAACGTTCCAAAACAGGCGACCGCAACGAGATGCTAATGCTAACAGGTACTGCAAGATGTCGTGCTGAAACTCAGGTCGCATAGAGCAGACGTCACGTCACTCCTTGAGTCTTTTTTTTAATCACTCGTCCTCCTCTCGGCTCCAAGTACTTCTCCTCAGCTCCGTGTGAGCACCTCAATCCAGTTTCTGTCATGCACGCTGGTGTCAGGTTTCACAGCAGCCGTATCAGATGACCAAATTTCCACATAGACTCGAGTCTTTTTTTAATCACTCCCCGAGACGCATTGAGGAAATAAAATAAAATTACAGTACAGTACTACAGAAAATGACAAAAAAGTAACGCACTAAAATTAGGATAAGTAACTTTAATCTGATTACTGGATTTTGAAATAGCAACGCGTTAAACTACTCGTTACTGAAAAAAGTGGTCCAACAAGAGTAACGCATTACTTTGTAACGCGTTAGTGACATCACTGCGTGTCACACACAAGAAAAAAAGTTTTTAGCTTTATAGCCAATGTTAATTAAATCCTACAGATTTAAACGGTTGTTAAGGTTAGTTTTTTGTTGTGGGTTTTAGACTTATTATTTCTAAGTTCTAGTTGGAACGGTTCGTTTCGCAGCTAATATAGTTTAAACTGTTTAGTTTATATACTATCTTGTGCTTGGACGACGTTATTTTCACATGAAGTCTGTGAGATTGCGAGATCTTTGTTGTTTGTAGGGTTATTGAAATCTTTGTCTTGGGCATGGATATGACCTAACATCACCCCCCTGTGATTATGTTTATGTTTATTAAATTTGTTCATTTTTTTACAGAAGAAACAATACAAGGCAATCTCATAATGATAGTGTACAAAATGTAAAAAAATGAAAGGTGGCAGAAAGAAGAATAAATCTTATTATATCTGCCCCTTATCTCCAGCAATCAGATTAAACAACAGTAGTCAAACCATGTAAACAATAATAATCTTCAACCAACTTTTTCCAACAATCAGGTTAAACAATAATATTCTTCAACCAACAGTTCAAAATGACTAATTCTTTTTAGTTTTCTAACTAATACTAATACAGTACAAAATGACTAACACTTTCTAATTTTCTAACTAATACAATACACATTACGTTATTTCACATATATTTTTTTAACATATTTGTTTTGATCATTTTTTTAAATGTAAACATTGACTTGGCATTTTTAACTACATTCTCCAAGCCATTCCATAATCTAATTCCCTGAATTGAGGTAGAACGTCCCTTCAAACTGGTTCTGAATTGTGGTTTTACAAACAACTCTGTTCCCTTAAGATTATAACAACTTTGTCTTTTAACAAAGTGCATTTGGATATTTAAAGGTAATGCATTATTTTGAGCTCTATACATAACTGATAAAATATTATAGTCTACCAAATCATGGAACTTCAGTAATTTTAGTTGATAAAATAATGTACTTGATGGATGACGGTAATGCTTTCTAGTGATAATTCTTACAGCTCTTTTCTGTAATACAAAAATAGGCTTTGTGATTGTTTTACACGCATTCCCCCAAACATCAATACAATAGATTAAGTGTGGAACAATGATTGTGTTATACAACAAATACAGAGCTTTATCATTCAATAGGTCTCTGACTTTGTACAGTACTGCTATCGATTTAGCTATTTTTATTCTTCTTTGATCATAGGGGACCACGCACACAGGTGATGACGTCCGTCCATGGTCACGAGTTAGGATGCCATTGTTTAGTTTAAGCTGTTTGCGCAGCTGAGAGTAGAGAGTACACAGGAACCTTTTAGGTTTCGGCCAACGTTTCTTCTTACGTTTACCCCTTTCTGTGTAATTCAGGTGTGTCACAACTGACGGTGCAGTCACAGGTGTGTTTGAGTGTTCAGACTGAGACGGGTCACTGTCGTTGTGGTGCGTGTTTTCCCACTTCTTGACTGAAGAGGTGCTCTTTGAGTCTGTAAGAACTATGTCATTTCTGATTAGTTCTAGACTCAAATGCTTTTGAACCAAGGTTTCATAGAAAGCTTGGCCGATTGCCGAATTACCTTGAGACAGCCTGAACCATCACCAATAAATATTGTGCGCCTAAAATATCTTAAAATTTGTCCACCCCTTTATTGTTTTGGAGCAATTATCCTCCGACACGCTGGCAGATAAGCCAGCTGGTTCCAGTGGAAACGCCCCTTTTGAGAAGTGTGAAAGGAAGTGTGGAGCGCAGCGGGGGGGTGTCATCTTCAGCTGTTTGGAAGTGTGGACGGCAAGTTTTGGATTACCGGAGGGCTCGACTGGATGCAACAAAATTGCTTCTTTTTGAACTGTCTTCTCCCCTGAATCGATCACCAAATACTGTTGAAAAGGAACAGCTTTTAAAAAATTGTGGAGCAACAACACCGCTTACAGGAGGAGTTGAAAACAAACTTTGAACAGTTTTCTCAAAAGAATTGCTGCCCAAATGGATCAAATGAGCACAAAACTAACAGACTCATTTCTGAAGCAGCAAAGAGAGCTTGTTAAACACGTGGACCAACGAGTGGAGTATTTAAGAACACAGTTTGACACTTCACTTGGATGGCGGTTAAAGGAACAGTATGATGAAATTACTACAAAACTCGTACCTGACATCATCCACCCAGTGAAAGAGGAACTTTCTGTCTGTCTTAACACTTTACACTCCATGGCTGAGGAAATTCACAGTGCAAGAGCAACCACTTCAACTGGACATGCAGGTGTACAAATCTACTCAGACGACCTACTTCGAAAGAAACATCTAAAAGTTGTAGGCCATCCCAGATTGCAGTCAACAGTAAGAGATGGTAAATGGGATGATAGCTTGAGTCAGCTGGAAGTTCAACCAACCAAGGCGAAACCAGAAGTAGAATTTTGGGAAAAAGCTCTATCAAACTACAGTTTCCAACTTTTGGAAAAGTTGAGGACTCTGCTGATCCCCTTCAGTACCTAGAGAGGTTTGAGGACTATTTGGCCCTCAATCCACTCACTGATGAAGAGCTTATGGCTACTCTTTGTAACGTATTACATGGCACCTCCAGGGACTGGGATATGGCACGTCATAAAATACAAACCTGGAGAGAATTCAACAAACAATTCTGTGCAGCTTTCTTATCAGAGGATTATGAGGATGAGCTGGCTGAGAGAGTACGCAACAGAATTCAAAAAGAGGATGAAGGCATCAGACTTTGCCTACATGTATCAATCGCTGTGCAAACGTTGGAAGATGACTATAAGTGAAGAGGAAGTTGTTAAATTAATCTTGAAAAACATCAACCCTCAACTAGCCAGCCAACTGAGAAATAGAGTTACTTCTGTGGATGAACTTGTCCGCCTGGGACAGCAACTGGAGAAGGACCAACAGAATCAACTGCAATATGAACAGAGGAAAAGTTTGTGGAAAACAATTCAAAAAAACCCTATCAGTGAGGCTGCTGCATCGCCAATTATGAAAAGTGCATCAACTGAGCAGAATCCAATTGCCTCCAATCGACCATCTCAAGTGTACTGTTGGCGCTGCAAAGGACACCATGTACCCGCTTTCTGTCCACAGTGGAAGGCTAATAAACACAGGATGCAAACTGCAAATTCTTCAGAGGCACAGACTCCTAATAATTCTTAAAATCAATGTCAAGCACTCATTGACTCTCCCAGATCAGACAAGAGCTACAGCCTCTGTGAGCTATTCGAAATCAACTGATGACACCCTTCTGCCTTGTCAGTTGATGATTCCATTAAAAGTGGGTCATTGGAAAGGAACTGCCATCCTAGATACAGGCTTATCTTACACCCTGATAAATGAGGATATTTGGTCAGGAGTGAGGGAACCTCATAATGTACTCAAACCATGGACCAGGGAACCTTTGTATCTAGCAGATGGAGAAGGACGGCTACCACTGGGATGGAGGTGAACTTACTCTGACCAAACAATCTGAAACAGTGACATTACCTTCTGTGATCCTGCCTGCAAAGAGCCTGGCTTTCTCTGCTGTAGTGGGACTGGACTTAATTTTCTTTTCCGACCTACAGTTTGATGTCTCTGAACATAGTTACTGGTTTAAAACAAACAAAAATCAACGTTATCCATTTATAAGTGCATCTGCTTTAAAGCCCAGAGAGCTATTTCAACCTCATATTGCCTTCTTTTCTGCAATGCGTCCACCACCATTAACATCCTTTCCTATATGCCAGGACCTCTTGGAAGTAGCCACAGATAATGCTCATCTGGATGACTTTGGAAAAAGACAATTGTTACATCAACTACAACACAATAAGAATGTTTGTACCCATACTTTGGGCCGCACGGGAGTTCTCACACACGATTTTCCTCACGCACCAAGTACCTATCAAACAAAAACCTTACCGTGTGTCACCCATCAAGCTTGAGGTCATCAAGGAGCACATACAAGAGATGTTGGAAAAAGATATTATAGAGCCATCTACTTCTCCTTATGCTGCTCTATTGGTCCTGGTACCAAAAAAAAACAAGATTCAAATGCAAGATTCTGTGTGAATTACAGAAAACTAAATGCTGCTACACACACTGATGCTTATCCCATCTTAACCTCCAAGAAATATTGGAATCACTACATGGAGCAGCTGTTTTCACAACTTTGGACCTCAACAGTGGCTACTGGCAGGTTAAAATGGATGAAGAAAGTCGTGAAAAGACTGCTTTTATCTGTCCTCTTGGCTTATACCAATTTAAAGTGATGCCCTTTGGACTAAAAAATGCACCTGCCACCTTCCAACGTATAATGGAGACAGTTCTAGGAGACTTGAAAGGAAGCAATTGTTTTGTCTACTTGGATGACATCATTATTTATTCCACCACACCAGAACAGCACGTTTGACCTACAAGCTGTTTTTGACAAACTGGAGATGGCAAATCTAACTGTAAACATGAAAAAGAACCAATTTTTCCATACATCACTAAAGTTTCTGGGTCATACTGTTTCATCTGCTGGAGTAGAAGTGGACGCCAAAAAAAGAAAGGCTGTTCAGGACTTTCCGATACCACAGAACATTAAAGAGCTGCAACGATTTCTCAGACTGGATGGATGGTACCATCGCTTTGTGCCAAGATTTTCACAGCTCACTGAAGCCCTCAATGCTCTAAAACAGAAAGGGGCAAAGTACCTTTGGACTCCCCAATGTCAAGCAGCTTTTGAGGCTCTTAAAAAACACCTTGTCTCACCACCAATACTTGGACATCCTGATTTTAATCTCCCATTTATTGTTTATACAGATGCCAGTGAAGTTGGTTTGGGTGCTGTCCTAGCTCAACCAACAGGACTTGGGTCAGAGCATGTTCTTGCCTTTGCCAGTCGCAACTTAAATGAAGCAGAGAGAAATTATTCTACCACCGAACAAGAGTGTCTTGCTGTGGTATGGGCTCTTGAAAAATGGCGATATTATCTGGAAGGGAGGCATTTTACTGTTATCACTGACCATTCTTCCCTCGTCTGGGTCTTTAAAACCACAAAACCCAGCACAAGATTGATCCGTTGGGCTCTTCGCTTTCAAGAATTCACCTTTACGGTAGAATAGCGTGAAGGCAAATACAATACAGTGCCAGATGCCCTATCAAGAGCACCAGTGAACAACAATCAATCACCAACCTGTGCTTCGGTGTTACGTTCAATGAAGGATACCTCACAACATCTACAAATAACAGATCAGGATATCTGGAAAGCATAGCAGACTGATCCTGATGTACAGAGCCTTTATACAAAAATCACTGAAACAGGAGAAATCATTGAAAGTTCAACAACCAAATTCACTATTGTGGAAGATAAAGTGTACAAAGTGACACAATTACCTCATAAATCTCTGTATCAAATCTACAGTCCATCGTCACTCCGTCAGCAGTTGTTTCATCACTATTGTGGTGATACAGCACCCTCATGTCCGTTACTGGATGTAAACCTCTTCACATCTCTCCGAAACTCTGAGTGTTACACTTTTCTTGAGCTCTCAAGGAGACAAGTGGACACTATTTTGTTACATTTATTTTGAATTAAGAGACACAAATCAATCAGAAAGACTTCCTTTTAATTTGTGTTAATTCAGAATTGATCAACAGTATATTTTTGTCATTTGATGATGATCTGTTATTAACATGAGTGTCACTCTCATGCTGGGTTATTTCTGCAGTACCAGGATGCTTTAATATTATGGCACAGTTCAGGGTAAACTTTTAACTTCCTTCTCTGCTTTGTCTGTGAATTAGCCATAATATTCTCTGTACTAACAAGCTCCATCTGGCCACTGGCCTAAACAATATGTAAGTGTCCTTCAGAGTTTTCCAACTCTGGGAACTGCTGAGTAAATTCATTTATTTTGTTAAAACAGCCAATAACCATTCAGGAAGTGGGCAGACTCCGTCCTCCATATAAAGGGACATTTCCTGTAGACTCGTCAGCGTGTGAAAGGGAGAACTAAACAACTTGGTTCTTCCCTGGAAACTGGTGAAACGTTGTGGTCATTTGTCAATTAGACCTACGTTTCTCAACCAGAGTTACGACACAGCTCAGCTGTAACTCACTCATCTGTTTTGAAAGAATTTGTTTTCTGAAAGTTTTATTTTGAAACCCAGTCAGGACGTTGGCTCTGGTTCCTGCCGGGAAAGGCGCACTTCACGCTCGTTGAATCAGTTATACACGCGCTGAAGTTTCAACTGGACGTCTTCTGGACCACACAGTCCGTTAAGTGTCCACAAAATTCATCAGGTCTTATCTCCAAGAGACGTATCATCACCAGGTAAAGAGTCGTTGATTGTATGCTGAGCATGTGGGGAATCCAGCCAGACTCGTTTGGGAAAAGTGTCACCCTGTTGCATTTCAAAATAATTAACTTCTGTTAAACTTAGCTTTCATTCCACTTCTTCCTCCATATTCTTATTTTTCTTAAGCCATTAAACTTTTAAGTAAATGTGCCAGCAGGAAGTTTAAACATAACTTGTCTGTTTGTTTCAATTTGAATTCTTGTCTACAGTAGTTAAATCAGAGCTAATCTCGATACAAATGTTTAATGTACTTTTATGGTTTTCTCAATAAAAGATTCATCTTCTGGTGGATCAACATAAGTTGACGTCTCTCGTAAAATTACATTTTGTCTAGTCACATTTAAGCAATTTAATCCGGAAAAAGGGTGAACTCGCGAATGAATTTGGGTCAGATCAAATCTGCTCCAACTTCTTCTGGAATATTGTACTGGTCAGCAAACTGACAAGTATTATATCCCTTACATGTTGTTGGCACCGCAAGGTGTTCAGTTACACTATCATGATGATCCCTTATCTGGACACTTTGGACGATATAAGACATAGAAGCGATTACAAGCCCTTGTGTTTTGGCCCAAGATGAGCCTGGATGTAAGAGATTATGTGTGCAATTGTAAGGTATGCCAGCTTTACAAACCTGAGAACCGGAGACCACGTGGAAAGCGTCAACAGACTCTAGTCCACAAACATTGGGAGATGCTAGGGATGGATCTCATGGGACCATTGCCTCGCAGTGCCAGCAGAAATCTGTATTTAATAGTTTTGTTGACTATTACACTCGCTGGATAGAACTATTTCCTCTCCGCAAGGCGACAGCAGAGACTGTATCTCACATTTTGAACAAATAAATACTCACCCGTTGGGGTACACCAACCTACATCCTCTCCGACCAAGGTCCACAGTTTATATCTTCTGTGTTTGAAGACATCTGCAAACGTTTGAATCTCTAGCGGAAGCATACATCACCATACCACCCTCAAACCAACCTAACAGAAAGGATAAACCACAACATAAAGGCAATGATTGCATCATATGTGAAAGAAAAAACATAAAACCTGGGATAAATACTTATTGGAATTCCGCTTTGCTCTCAACTCAGCTGTACATGAATCCTTAGGAGTGACCCCTGCCGAACTCAACCTTGGTTGTTCTTTAAGAGGACCCCTGGATAATGAATTCCAACCACACCTATGTGATCCAGATTCACCTGCATATCCCACAGCCAAACAATTGACTGAACTCAGACATCTGGTTACCCACAACATGGAAAAGGCATGCAAAAAAACAAAAAAAGTACTATGACAAAGGAAGAAGGGAAGCTGACTTAAAGATTCAAGATTGGATATGGCTTCGCATTCACCCCAGCTCAAGGGCAGATATGTCTTATTCTGCCAAACTTGCTCCACGTTGGAAAGGTCCCTACCGAATTGTCCAAAAACTAGGACCTGTGAACTATGAGATTGTCTTGGAAGACACTGGAGAGGATCTTCGCATAGTAAATGTGACACAAATGAAACCTTGCTATCCTACCGTTGAAGAAGTTGACAGGGAGCAAAGAAAGACACTCCTAAAGATTTTTGAGGACGAGAGCGATAAGTAGGAATTTAAAGGTTTTTAATGCCGATAATGCAATAAAGCGCCTCCACAGGTTTCGGCTTTCTTCAGGGAAGAGGGAGTGTGACAGCCTGAACCATCACCAATAAATATTATGCGCCTAAAATATCCTAAAATTTGTCCACCCCTTTATTGTTTTGGAGCAATTATCCTCCGACACGCTGGCAGATAAGCCAGCTGGTTCCGGTGGAAACGCCCCTTTTGAGAAATGTGAAAGGAAGCGTGGAGCGCAACGGGGGGGTGTCATCTTCAGCTGTTTGGAAGTGTGGACGACGTGATTTGGATTACCGGAGGGCTCGACTGGATGCAACAAAATTGCTTCTTTTTGAACTGTCTTCTCCCCCCATCGTCGGTAGCGTGAGTGAAGCAAACCACCTGTTTTTCATCTGCGACCTCTGTGGGTTATTAAAACTTTGTGTGCCGCAGAGCACTTGTTTTGGGACAGAGATTAACTGCTGGACTCACGCTCGAGCCACATTCCTCTTTAAGTTAAGTGATTATTATTGGTTGAACTATTGTTTTGTTTAAAACTTTGTATGCCGCCGAGCACTTGTTTTGGGACAGATTAACTGACGGACTCATGCTCGAGCCACGTTCCTCTTTAAGTTGAGTTATTATTGGATGAATTATTTTTTTGTTTGTGTGGATAAATATATTGCTACCTGTTAGCTGCAGCTGATGCACCGTGCTGGTTGTTCTGTGAAATTGATTGAATAATGCTTGAGCCAAGTTAATCGTTAAAGTATTGCTTGTTATTGTATAAATTACTATGAGGTTTTTTGTTTGTATCCAGGGGTAAACTGCACCCTGTATTCACTGGTTAAATGGACATCATTAACCTCACGCAGACTCTTCCACTGGTACATTTTCATCTTTAAATCACTTCTTGGTCTGCTGCCCTCATACATCTCCTCCTACATGTCTTTGCGTGAGTGCAGCTACAGTGTGCGCTCTCAGGACATGATTACCTGCAGTGTTCCGTCAGTGAGGACTGAACTTGGAAAAAGGGCCTTCTCCTACTGCTCCTGCTTCATGGAATATCTTACAAAAAGATCTGAAGCTCTCGACCTTGACTTCTCTAAATGGTTTTCAGAATCTGTTGGAATCCTGGCAAAAACCAATGCAGATTTGTTCCTGTCTTTGATTTTATGTCTACCTTATGTTTTGCTCGTTTTTTGATACTTTGTTTAAAAAAAAAAAAAATGTATTTCTTTCTTTTGTTTTTTCTCTTTTTTGTTTTCTATTGTTTATTGTTTGTTTATTGTTTATTGTTTAAGGAAATTCTACCATTGCTGTTCATCGTTCTTTAGTTTTAGCAGGTCGCTTTCGTAAATGAGCCCATGAGGTTCAATAAGATTTACCTGACTAAATAAAGGTTGAATGAATGACCACACAACACAAAGATTTTAACACTGGACTCTGTGTCATCAAACGGGTTATTCACTAAACTCTCGGTCATGTGCTCATTCAGTTTGCACTACTTCTCATATTTGCACTAATGTTTGTATTACATTACTGCCTATAGTCATACTACTGTTTACATTCACTGTTTACATTTATTAATACTGTTTACATTTATTACTACTGTTTACATTTATTACTACTGTTTACATTTACACTACTTTTATATCTACACTACTGCTGATACATATACAGTATTCTCTGACTAGCCTTATTTAAGGATGCCCAATGTGCCTTACTGCATATGCCACTTTGCCTCTATACCAACATCAACTACCTCATACATATACTGTGTACATTAACTCATATGCTGCTTTGCCACTCTTTGCAAATGTCAATGCTAGAACCTTCAGTTTATTTTATAGATATACTTTATACTTTTTATACTACTATGCAAAAACTCAGGACAGTATTACACTTTTATTATTTCATTTTATGCTTATGTTCATTGGGTGTTTGGTGTTTTAGGGGTGTTTGGTGTTTCAGTGTTGGTGTAAATTTTCATACTTTTATACTACTATGAAAAAACTCAGGACAGTGTTACACTTTTACTATTTTATGCTTATGTTTATTAAATGTTTTAGTGTTTAGTGTTTAGATGGTTACTGTTGCACCGAGGGACTGAGAGAAACGCAATTTCAATCCTGTGTATGTCCTGTACATATTGCAGTTCTGACAATAAAGTTGACTTTGACTTTGACTTAGTAGACTCATACAACAAGGGGTCCCAAGAGGAACCCCAAAGCCGAGGACCTGCTCCCCCTGCACCTCGCGCAGAGAAAAAAATATTTCTCATTATGTGGTGACTACTTAGCTGCCCGAAATGTCTTGCAGAAAGATGATGAACATCCGTTGCTGTTCTTTGACAGAATTTTCAAGGCGTATTCAGGTGACATAAAGGAACCGGGCCTGGAAGAGCAGACGCTTTTCAAATCTGTTTTCAGAAATAATTTAGTCTCTGATATTAGATTCAAGTTGCCATGGTACACCTGGTGTCATTTAGAAGTAACATCTTTAGATGAAATAAAACAGGGTGCTATAAAGGTTTTTGAGGCTCGCATGCAAAGCAAGACACCCATAGAGGTGTGTCCAGGTCAAAAGGTCATATCCCAGTCGCTAAAAATAGAAGAGGTTCTCTCTCCTATAGAAAGCGAGAATAAACACTGTCGTATCAAAGACCCTCTGACCTCGGAAGAGAGGGAGAACATACGTTGGTTGTTAGAAGAGTTGGATAATGCAAGCAAGAATAAAAAAGATTTTCAAACTGACAAACAACGAAATATTGGTGCCAGCTGGAACAGTGACTCAAAATGGTTTAGAGGGAGCCCCGCTCCTAGTGCACCTCAGATTGAAAAGTCTGAGACAAGTGATGAACCACAAAAGGTAGGTGTTCACTCTTTAAGAGACCCAAAATGGTTCAGATCGAACCAGGTGGGTGAAAACCAAGGTCTACCGGTGGGTGAACTTCAAAAGAAATTGAAGTATGAGGACCTAAACTCATGTAACAATGCGTGGTCCCAACAGAAACCCCCGAGCCTCGGAACTGCACCTCCCGCGCCTCGAACGGAACAGTTCGAGACATGCAAAGTGTCACGAATGTCCCAGAAAAATGGCCAACACCTCTATGCTCGGAAGAGACAGAGGAAGTAAGTAGTTTGTTAGTAGATTTGAATGTTACAACGCTTGACCAACCTGATACAATGAGTGACGTTATCATTGAAAATGACACTATCAACATTGACCAACCTGGAGCGATGTGTAGCACTATCTTTCACAAAAACTCAGAGCATACAGTTAACATTGATAACATCGACACAGATGCCACAGATGTTGACAATAAAGATGATGACAGCAAACGAAATGCTGACAGTCAACAAGATCCTGAAGGTCATGACACTGTCTGTCTAACAGATGGTACCACAGAAGGCACGGATGACTCACCAACCGAGAGCACAAGCCCGGTTAATGAACCTTCAAATACAGATGAGGCAGAAGAGACCCAACAGTTGGACCCAACCCTGGCCAAACAAACCTGGTCCAGCTCACCTGTGCAGTGAATGTAGAACCGAATGACCCAGATCTGGATGGAAACCATTGCAAATATTTCCCAGCAAGGCCTTTGGAAGAAACATTTAATAGGGCCTCTCAGCAGGGAATTCAACTAGCTGTAAATGACTTTGGCTCTCTTTAGCTTGTGTCATCTGTTCCTAAATAGTAGTAAACAGTTACATTGCCATCAGACAATTTGGCATGCGGCTCACGCATTGCAAGGTGTTGAATATTGTGTTAGAAAGCTAGGATGCTTTGGATTGTGTTTTCTTCTAACATAAAAATAAACTGACAGTGAAACAGAATAAGGAGAATGCATAAGGTTAAAAGCGTGTGCAGTGCTGGTTGCAGGACAAATTCTTTTAACCAAATTACAGCTCAGTTTAGAACCATAAGCCAAGCTGCAAATATTTGGCTTGGCCACAAAAATGGAATTATATTGGCTTAGAAACCATCAAAATAAAAAAAAAAACGGCAACCTTGGGAACAATTAAGCAAAATAAAGTTCAGTTAAACCAAGTGCTACTGGTTTCCCCACTCCTGCCTACAGTTAAAAATAAAGAAAAGGACAACATCTGTTGTAGAAGTGTTTATCCAACTTCGTAAATATGCTGAAGCATTTAATCAAGCTGTGGCAGAAGTAGCCCTTGCTCATTTTTGCCATGCTGTATAGCTTCTTTGTGTTACACACAGCTGTAAAATGGAATACATCTTCTGAGGAGTTCATTAACGGTAACCCAAGGCTGTGGTTATTTGATGGTCCATTTCAGCCAAAAATATAACCAGTAGCATTCTGTTTCCACTAAACGTTTTATGATATGACAACACAGTCAAAAGCAACTTAAATAAATAGTAATCATTTCTACCTTTGTTGAAATAAAAAAGCATTTATTTAATGTTTATATATGTTGTTCGTCTCCTTTCAGAGTTGCTGCAGGCAATTCACAGCAGCCTGAACTTATAGAAATGGACATTTTCTGTGAGTAAATATATGCATATGGGCGACACGAAAAGACAAAAACGCTACGTTTTTAATATATTAGTAAACTTATCAAAGCTCAGGACTGTAGTTAAGATGTCGTAAGTTGTGCAATTCAATTTGTATCCAACAAACTGTGAGAACGGTCTCCCATCGGTCATTGACGCCCCACCTGCAGAACAAAGGAAGCGCAAAGTCCATTGCTCTCTCACGAACACGAACAATTATATGGTTGGTCACCACCTAGCTAACCATTTGACAAACTTTTAAGCCAGCTTTGTTTGCTCACAGCTGAGGCTCTAAAGAAAGGCAAGAGCGGTGCGGAAAAGGGCCAGCTTTGACCATTTTCACACAAAGAGTGCACTGTTGGCTAACAGTAAGAAGCCTGTTTCTGGGAGGTTTGCACTGTTCCTGGGGCCCATTTCATGGAACAGTTAGCAAGGCCAAAGGCAACGCGTGGACTGGAGTCATCGTTAGGGCCTTCAGGGCCAAACCCAGGACTGGCCCTCTTGATCTTCCTTAACACCCCCCTTAGTCCCCCCAAAGCTTTTACAAAGCTGACTGGGGGCGCTGGGTGCTGCAGGTGTCCACTCATAAAGGCCTGTTGGAAACACTCAGCTGGGAATTTTTTCATCCATGCTCACAGAGGTCAAGATAGTAGCAAAATTAGTTCTAGTCCGTTAAACATTAGTTGCATTATTGTTTGTAAGCAAGTTATTCTGTAGATTTATGTTGTCACGAAATGTAAAGTACCGCATTTTCTGCCGGACAAATTGCACCACCCTATGAGTAGCGTCAGTCCATATTTATATAATAAAGTGGAAAAATCCATAAATATGTCGCTTCGCTGTATACGCCGCATCTATTATGCATCACCGCTGACGTTGTCGCGTTTCTTACGCATCACAGCTGACAAACCGGAAATGTGGGCCGAACCCGGAAGTATGGACTGGTGTGCCAAAAACCGATGGGCTGCCAAATGGCGGCTGCGGGAGTGTGCATGGGAGGACTTTAACAAAAATTTAACAAGATTAACACCTAAAAACAATTATTTGTTTGCTCGAAATTATAGCAAGGGTGTGTCTCAGTTGAACTGTTCCTTAAAAAAAATGTGCTTAAATGGTCAAATCAGCTGAATTAAAAAAAAAAACGTCTTGCTGCCTCGGTTGTCAGGGAGTGTGCAGAGGGAAGAAATCAGGAAGGAGGAACGCTGCTCGTTTCTTCGAAATTTAACAAGGAAAGCACCTAAACAATTATTTGTTTGCTCAAAATTATAGCAAAGGTGTGTTGTCGGTTCCAAGCAGCGAGCAGAATAAAAGTGGGGTGTCTGTGGCAGACAGATTGTGTCATTAATAGTTGGTGAAGATTCTTAGTCCTCCAAGATATGGTAAATTCAAAAAAGTACAAGAAAAAAATAGAGTTTAAACTTTAAAGTAAAGTATAATAAATAAAGTCCAGTTATTCTTGTCTTGAACTTTTTTGAATTTGTCATTATAGCCACGTTTACCTACTACATGATACAACGGCATGCCTTACTGCTACTACTATCGTATTTTCCGGTGGACGTGTCACACCGCACTATAAGTCGCATTAGTCCATATTTGTCTAATAAAGTGGAAAAATACATAAATATGTTGCTTCGCCGTATACGTCACATCTATTATGCATCCCCACTGACGTGTCGCGTTTGTTACGAGTCACCGCCGACAACCCAGAAATGTGTGTTGTGCCGAAAACCGATGGGCTGCCAAATGGCGGCCGCGGTAGTGTGTACAGGAGGTTTTTAACAAGAATTTAACAAGATTAACACTTAAAACAATTGTTTGCTCAAAATTATAGTAAATGTACTGTATGTCAGTCTACAAACTTCTGCTTAATAAATGCACTTTGATGGTCAAATCAGCTGTATTTAAAAATAGCTTTGTTGCTTCGAGAATGCGCAGAGAGGAAAAACAGAGGAGGAATGTGGCTCGTTTCTCTGAAATTTAACAAGAAAAGCACCTAAACAATTATTTATTTGCTCATAATTATAGTAAATGTGTGTCTCAATCTAACATCTTCTTAATAAATGTACTTTAATGGTCAAAACAGCTTTATTTAAAAATAGTTTTGCTGCCTCGGTGCTCCGTGAACCCGCAGAGGACAAGAAACAGGAAGGAGGAACGCGGCTTGTTTCTCAGAAATTTAACAAGAAAAGCACCTAAACAATTATTTGTTTGCTCGAAATTAGAGCAAAGGTGTGTCTGTCACAGTCTATCATTTGCTTAATAAATTCACTTTAATGGTCAAATTAGCTGCATTTCGCCACGGTGGTGCAGCTGTTTTGACGGTTCCAAGCAGAGAGCAGAATGAAGGTGGGTCTATGGCAGGCCGATTGAGTCATTAAAAGCTGGTGAAGATTCTCAGTCATCCAGGACATGGTAAATTCTAAAAAGTGCATGAAAAAAACAATACTGTAAAGCATAAAGTATGGTATAATAATTAAAGTCCAGTTGTTTCTGTCTTGAACTTTTTTGAATTTGTCATTATAGCTAGTTACGTTTTCCTATTACATGATACAACAGCCAACAGTGTGCCATACATTTATTACTACTCTGCTGCCATCAAGTGGATGAAAGTGGTACTGCTCTTTTTTTCAGTCAGAATGAATGGAAACTGTCATATCTCAGCCAAAAATTGGTTTATAAATATGGGGAAAAAAATCCATAAATATGTCGCTTTGGCCCATAAGTCGCAGGGCATTAAATTATACAAAAAACGGCACCTTATAGACCAAAAAATACGGTACTCTGCTGCCCTGTAATGTGTGAAAGTGGTACTGTTCAATATTTTTTCCGTCAGAATGAATTAAAACGGTCATATCTCAGCCAAAATGGGTTTATAAATATGGATTCCATCCATAAACATGTTGCTTCAACCTATAAGTCGCAGGGTGTGTAAATTATGCAAAAACAGTGACTTATAGGCCAAAAAATATGGTGCTGTCGGTGAAAAGGAGCATAGTTGCTCCCCGGCGCGCTTTCTATAGCTGCCCACTGCCCCACCTGGTGGTGATTGGGTTAAATGCAGAGTCAAATTTCGTCTTGTATGGAAAAATACACAGATGACAAAAATGTGACATTATTATTATTATAATTACAGTAGTGCTTTGTCTGGCAAGTTAATTGATGTTCATGAATTTAAAAAAATACAGTTGGCTGTAGGGGTATTGAGTGTTGAGGAAAGTGTGATTAACCCATTTGCTTAAAGCACAACAGTCCAAGTAATTATTATTGTGCAGATTAACATAAAAATATGACCCAGACATCATCTCAAGCAGCTGACACTATCCATCACAGTACTGGGTTAAGGCTGGATCATTCATCACTTCTTTTTCCAAAGTACAGTACTTAATTTATTTCCACCTTCCAGCTGCAGCATCAATGTCTGAGCAGGGATTTCAACAGTTGCGGCTAGAAAAAAGACTCTTTGCCATCATTTGATGGGTTTGATTGAGATGGAGAACCCAGATGGAGAACCCAGATCATCCAGAGAACCCACAACTTCTCCTCCACCATAGCCCTCAGCACTGGCTCTCCCCAAGGATGTGTGTTGAGCCCTCTCCTGTTTACTCTGCTCACATATGATTGTGCAGCTACCCATCCAGGCTGTCATATTGTAAAGTTTGCAGATGATACAGCTGTGGTGGGATGCATCACGAACAATGATGAGTCCAGCTACAGGCAGGAGGTGGAACACCTGGAGAGCTGGTGCAAAGAAAATAACTTTCACATAAATGTGAAGAAGACAAAGGAGATGATTGTGGACTTCAGAAGGAACAAACACACCCACACCCCACTGAACATAGGAGGATCTGCGGTGGAAGTGGTCTCCAGCTACAAATACTTGGGTGTACACTTGAATGATAACCTCAGCTGGAGCAACAACACCACCAGCCTGATCAAGAAAGCTCAGAGAGACTCTACTTCCTCAGGCGGCTGACGCGAGCTGGACTGGGAAGCTCAGTTCTCACCTCCTTCTACAGGTGTGCAGTGGAGCATCCTGTGCTCCAACATCAACGTGTGGCATGGAGGCTGCACAGCTGCAAAAAGAAAAGCTTTGCAGAGAGTGGTGAAGGCTGCACAGAAGTCTGTTGGGTGAGGTTTTTCCTACTCTAGGTCCTTCCATTCTTGTTATTGTGAATAGCAGTTTATCTACTGGCGTGGTACCAAAAACCTTTAAACATGCTGCTGTTCAACCTCTCCTGAAAAAGCAAACCTTGACCCCTCAGTAGTATCCAACTTCAGGCCTGTCTCCAGACTCCCATTTGTTTCTAAACTTCTGGAAAAAATAGTCAAGTCCCAGTTCAAGTGCTTCCTGGAGGATCACGCTATCCTTGAGTTATTCCAATCTGGCTTTAAACCTCTCCACAGCACTGAGACTGCCCTACTGAATGTTTTTAATGATATCTTCTTATCCACAGATACTGGTGACTCTGCTGCTTGTCCTATTGGACCTCACATCTGCTTTTGACACCATCGACCATGAGATCCTCGTTGCTAGGTTGGAGCAGTGGGTGGGCATCACAGGGTCTGCTCTCAGTTGGTTCAGATCCTACTTCACTGACAGATCATTTTGTGTTTCCATAAAAGATTTTAGTTCTGCAGTGGTGGCTCTTAAATGGGAGGTTCTGCTGGGGTCCATCCTGAGTCCTCGCCTATTCTCTTTATACCTGCTGCCACTTGGTGCTATTTTCCAGAAACACAACATACCTTTCCACTTCTACGCCGATGACTGTCAAATTTACTTCCCCCAAAGACACAATGGTACATGCTCTATTCAACCTCTGCTCGACTGCCTGGCTGACATCAGGGACTGGATGGCTTTAAATTTCTTAAGTTTCAATGAAAAGAAGTCTGAAGCCATATTGTTCCCTCCCAACGACACGATCACGAACCACTGCATCGACCTTTCTGCTCTAGCCCTGTCTGAAAAACAAAAAGTCACAAATCTGGGAGTGATAATGGATCCTTCCATGAAACTTCAGTCATGTAAACATGATCGTTAAATCCTGTTTTGTCCAGCTGAGGCGACTGTCTAAGCTGAAGCCCATATTATCAAAAATTAACCTGGAGACAGTAATACTGTACATGCATTTATTACATCTAGGCTTGATTACTGCAATTCACTCCTGTTTGCTATCAGTCAGACCACCATTGCACAATTACAACTGGTCCAGAACGCAGCAGCCCGATTTTTAACCAGTACAGGTAAAATAGCGCACATTGCACCAGTCTTGGCCTCCCTGCACTGGCTACCAGTTCATCTTCGAATCCAGTTCAAAATTCTCCGTATGTCTACAAATCACTGAACAGTCTCGCCCCCGCCTGTCTCTCTGATTTGCTACACCCGTATGTCCCACCACGTGCTTTGAGGTCAGAGGACCGGGTACTTCTCACAGTTCCAGGAACTCGTCTTAAGCGCAGAGGAGACGGGGCCTTCTCTGTAGCAGGCCAAAGACTTATGGCACGTCCACACCTAACAGCGTTTCAACGTCAAAAAAGCTCGTCACGCACGCAAGTGGACGCACTGGACCCACAGTGGTGTCCAGACCAGAAAGCAAAACTGCGGCGGTGTGGCGGCGGGGTGTGTGGGAGGAGCTTACCGGTATACCGAGTTCCTCACTGCACTCCGCCAGGCAAGGAGCTTTTTATTTCTGTCTCTGTAGAGCAGACTTGACTGGTCGTGAAGGACTTGTCGCGAACACACAGCTACAATGAGTTTCTCTTCCATAGTTCACGACTTTGCGGGTTTTTTCTGTGTCCCACAAACAATACGTCACATAGTTGCGCAATACCCGTCCCCTCGTTTCCGCGTCACATAGGGACTTTCTCTTCTCCCCCCGACTCTCCCTGATCAACCAATCGGGTAGAGTTTGAACGGCGTTTGAACGTTTGAACGGCAAAATCATCAACATGTTCAAGGCGTGCTTTGGAGGCTGACGCGGGTTCACGTGCACGGAAAACGCTTTCCAGCACGCTCAACACGCACGTGACGTGACGCCCGACGCCAAGACGCGGCTAGAGGCGCGCCCCCCATTGACTTTGCATGTAAATTGGACGCTCCTGCAGTTGAAACGCTGTTAGGTGTGGACGTACCATTAGGAATGAGTTACCTCTGCTCGTCAGACAGGCTCCCTCCCTCTCAGTTTTCAAATCCCTTTTAAAGACCCACTACTATTCTGTTGCTTTAAACACCAGATGATCTGTATTTGGTCGTTGTATTTTTTATCTGTGAAAGTTTCATGTCTATATTCTGTTTTTTAGTTTTGTTTTGTACTTCATTTTGTATGTTGCCTATGTGTTGCTTGTTGTTTGTTTGTATAGCACTTTGGTTGGACTTGTCACTGTTTTAAGTGCTCTATAAATAAAATGGTATGGTATAGTCTCCCCACCATCACAGACATTTATACCTCCAGATGCAGGAAGAGAGCCACACCTGCATCATGAAGGACCCCACTCAAACAGCACACACACTTTTTGCCCCATTCCCCTCAGGAAGGAGGTTGAGTAGCATAAAGTTTAGAACCACTAAACTGAGGAACAGCTTCTGCCCTGATGCTGTTATGAATATCTAACCAGAATAATTACTGTGAAAAAATCACATCACATTGCTGCTTATCTGTTTCATGTTGCTGCTGATCTGTTTCATGTTGCTGTGTTCATTTGTGCTCATCTGCTCACACAGACTCATGTTCGTGCTGCTGTTTGATGTAATGGTTTTATGCTATTAGTGCTTAGTGTATTTTTAGTTGATGCTTTTCTTAGTTCACATCTTAGATGTTATTACTGTTCTTCTTTTACATTTTATTGTTGGATGTAACTGGGACCCTGTGCACACAATCTCATTTCGCCACATGTACCACATGTGGTGCGAATGACAATAAAGAATACCTGACTCTGACTCTGAGATTTACAATTTGTGTGGAGAAACTGCCAAAGAGGAAGAAAACATGAGAGTAAAGACTCAAAAGAGATTAATACACGAGCTTCTCTCCTCTTGACCACACAGAGTGGGCTTAAAGAGCCTGGCGGTTCATTGATGTCAGCTGTAGCTGTGTCTATCCTTTAGTTTTCAGTTTGGTTTGGACAGAGCAGGCGGCCTGGCCTACAGGAGTTGGGAGGACATGGCCCAGGCTTTTCCACATCACTCAAAGGCCCCTGATAGGCGGTCACAGAGGCCTATAATGACAGGGTGAGAGATTTAGTATTAAAGTCTCCTCTGCTGCCTCTCCTGCTCCTGTCTGACGTCAGATTGTTAAATACGGGGATGAGAGCATGGCATGGCCGACAGGATAGGGAGTTAAACCTGTCTTAAGTATAGAGCTTTGTGTGAGAGAAGCTTGGCTTTGTTCCACTGGACAGTTTCTATGGACTCAAGCTATACACTGCAAGTGGAAATTTTAATGTGCACTTACTCTTCAAAAGATAAACTATGAATTCAGTCAAGGTAGAATGTGATAAAATGTCAAAGAAAAAGACTTCTTACAAACATAAATACTCAAAAAGCATAAATGTGTTGGGTAGAGTTAGCACTAAAAATACAATAATACTGGCCAAGAGACTACCATTAAAATAATTCACCTGTTGTTGGTTGCTTAAAAGTTCTGACATGCCATTGTTCCAATTTTCAAACAGTGTTCCTACACAGTATTGAGTGTTTTTTTGTTCTGGTTATTTGCAGAGCATTGTAAGTTTTAGGGCATATCAATCTGGAAAGCCTGTATTAAAAATTAAACAAATAAATGAACACAGTTTTTTTTTCAAACTGTCATATGCTCACAAGTAAAAGACCTAACTGTTTTTGCCAGTTTGCAACTCAAGCGTACAACCAATATCCAAAGCAGCTTAGCAACATAAAAGCAGCCGGATGGTGCACCTGCATCTTCAGATCATCACACCAATGTGGCGTTTGACAAAAAGGCCTCATTCAAACACGCCCCCTGACCTTCACCCGCTAACATAAACTAATTAGGATGGCTTTGAAAGGAAGGGTCCACCATTGGATTAATCAGCCTCCACTGATCTTGACCATGCAGTTTCACTCTAGCCTGTTCTCCCGGCTAAAACCTCATTATCACACGTTTTCAAAGGAGTGCTGCGGCTAATGGTAGGGGGTTAAAGAGATGAAGAAGCAGAGGAAGAGGTTGTCCAGGAAAGGGCTTTCTCAGTTCCTCTCTTCTCACACTGAACTCAGAAGGAAAATGTCAAGCGTGAAGCTCCAAGAGTGGTCAGTGCTGCTCAGTCCAGTAGGCAGCACAGAGGGGGCCTTTGTCCACCATCACTTAGCGCCAATTACAGCCCGTCAAAATAGTTTTTCTGCTGTGGGGCGACGTGTTAATGGGCCCGGTTGGGTGTGAGGACCGACCTTATCCTCACACACCAACCAAGGGTCAGGGGTTAATAGGGCTGCTTTGATGTGGCGGATGAGATTTTGGCAACCTTTAGCTGCCTAGGGAATGCCAGGACAAAGCTGTAGAATGTGATACAATTAGGTGGACAACTAGCTGTACTGAATGGAGTTGCCCCATTGAAGTGCGTGAGCTAGGAGTAGATTGGCAACCAAACACTAGCCAAACAGGTGTCCTGGAAGGTCAAGGTCTTTGCAGAATGTGAAAGAGGTCCCAGGTGGGGATGCATACACCAGCTAAATAAGGCTTTTGCTTGAAGTGGGCAGCAATTAAAATCCTGTTGAACAAATGACTGCTCTTCTGGAAACAAAGAAGGTCCTTTTGTACTTGTGAAAAGGTCAGAGTCCATTCTGTCTTTCACCACATTGCCCCTTCTGGTTCAGAGTCTGAGCTTGCCTCAAACAAGGGAATGGGCCAACAAGACTGTAAGTCGGTCACAACCAAACTTGGGAATTGTCTGCTATGTGAAAGTGCACTTTGTACGATTGATATCTGACCTATACTGTGTTTCCTGAGTTTAAATAATCAGGGATTATCTGATTTAGAATAAAAAAATAATCTTGGCAAAATTAACGGTTATAACTCTGAACTGTGATACGTGTGCTTGGTCTCTGCACATGAACAAAAAGCCAACCCTCCACTTAAACTAGAAGTGTGGGAACTACACAATACAGTAGTTCTTCAGCTGGGTTGGCAAATGTCTGTCAGTGTACTGGAGATTTTTATTTAAAAAAGTGCACTAAGCAGATTCAACTAAGTCTGTGGAAACTTGTTGATGACATTTGTCCTCATCTCTCAAAAACACTTTCTGGACCGGGTGGCGTACAGTTCATTCCCCTTATCCAATCTTCAGTCTTGGAAATGGTCGTGGTGATCTGGCTCCCAGCTTCATTTACTTCATGTTGAAATAAAAGAGGTGATTGAACTCAGCCTCCAAATTGGATTTGTGCAATTTGTGTGAAGTTCGAACATCCTGTGTAAACACAAGCGTGTGCAGATGATGGAAATGCCACGGCTGGAAACAAAAAGGCCCGTTTTTTAAATTTGTTTATTTTTAAAGAAAATCAAAATAACAGAATGTGGAACAATTCACAAACACTGAATCTGTGTTCATTTTACATGCATTATCAAAAGCTGTTTCTTCGGTTGTATAAACAAGAACAATGAAATAGTAAAGATGGATGATGTTTAATATATTAGAAATAATCTAAACAATTTGCAGCAGTTGAGTAATTTACAGAAATAGCATTACCTTTCAAAAATAAAAACCCCTTTTGTTATTAGTGTCATTTATAAATTAGTTCAGCGTTTTCTTATGAGTAAATCTCATTATACTTAAACATCTGGGAGCAGAAACCGTAACCTCCCCTCATAACCTTTACACCCAGTTCTACTTGGCACAATGAGGTGAAAGCAAAATTGAAGAAACACAAACATCATTAAGAGTTCATGTGTTTCAGTTAAACAAGCCTTTAGTTATACTCTCATTTCCTTAATGGCTTTGCAGCTGCATTTTACCCCTGTGTGAAGTCACAAATCACAAACATGGTCTCTTTTTCTTTTCACAGATAAGAAAGCATATGACTTTGCCATGATCAGATTTATTTACCTCATAGTGAAGTCTGAACCTGTTCAAAACCAACTTATTAGAAAATTTTAAGAGGGAAGGTAGGGAGAAGTGAAGGTCAATAGGATGACTTAAAACGCAGCGCCTTTTCGAGGCGACGTGACAACTTGTCTCCTCAGCTCACAGAGATTGAATGAGTTGATTTGCAGCGCCAAATCACAACAGAAGTCATCTCAGGGCACTGAACAGAAACATTCACAAACATAAAAAGTTAGTTTATAACGTTATTTATATGAGGAGCAGACTGCTTTGAGTCTTCTCTTCGTCGTAGTCTCCCATCCTAAGCAAGCACAGAGACAACAGTGGAAAGGAAAAACTATTTTCCTACTCAATCACGTACAAAAACACATTTTTTTCTCCTCCATTAAACATGTATATATTGTACTCATTATTATTTAGGGTACTTTCACCTATTAAGATGTCTGAGTTACAAAACAAATATCAGTACCGTATTTTATGCCGTACACGTCGCTCCGCCCTATAAGTCGCATCAGTCCATATTCGTCTAATTAAGTGGAAAAATTCATAAATATGTCGCGTCGCCGTATACGTCACATTTATTATGCATCACTGCTGATGCATCGCGTTTGTTACGCATCACCGCTGACAACCCGGAAATGTGGGCCGGTGTTGTGTCAAAAATTGATAGGCTGCCAAATGGCGGTGGTGCGAGTGTGCATGGGAGGACATTAGCAAAAATTTAACAAGATTAACATTTAAAAACTATTATTTATTTGCTCGAAATTATAGTAAATGTGTGTCTCAGTCTAACGTTTGCTTAATAAATGCAATTTAATGGTCAAATTAGGTGCATTTTGCCGGGGCGGTGAAGCTGGTTTGACGGTCAGATTAAGCAGAGAGCAGAATGAAGGTGGTGGTGGGGGGGACTGTGGCAAGCCGATAGTGTCATTAATAGCTGGTGAAACTTTTCAGTCATCCATGGTAAATTCAAAAAACTTCAAGAAAAAAATAAAGTGTAAAGTATAATAAATAAAGTCCAGGGCAGCACTGTGGAGCAACTGGTAGCGCTGCTGCCTCTCAGAGAGCAGGTCCCTGGTTCAAATACCGGTCCAGGGGCCTTTCTGGGTGTAGTTTGCATGTTCTCTCCGTACATGTATGGGTTTTCTCCAGGTACTCCGATTTCCTCCCACAGACCAAAAACATGTATAGGCTGATTGATAACTCTAAATTGTCTCTAGGTGTGAGTGAACAGTTGTTTGTCTCGTTTGTCTCTATAGCCGTTTACGCATTGGCCAGCCCTCAATGGCCCGGGCCACCCCTGGGTGGCTCTGGGCCACCCGCGTTCATTACGCATTTGCCGCAGAGCCGCCTTGAAGTGGGTGGGCAGTTCTCTGGAAGTGGGTGGGGTGCTCTCTTCACGTGGGTGGAGTGTTCGTGTTTTAAGAGAGGAGACTCGGCAAAAAAAAAATTGTTAGCTGGATATATATATATTAGTGTTTCTGAGTTAAATTTTTGTTAATAACTGATCACAAATCAGCTTATGTTACAACGTAAATAACACGAAGCGCACACCCATTTCCGCCTTTCAGCGCGACCTGAATGTCATTAAACAATAACTAATATTGTCTAACTGTTGCGCGCAGCCAGTCCGCTCCCTTGTTCTGCTGGGGGACTTCAACGCTCACGTGGGCAATGACAGTGAGACCTGGAGGGGTGTGGTTGGGAGGAACGGCCCCCCTGATCTGAACCCGAGTGGTGTTCTGTTGTTGGACTTCTGTGCTCGTCATGGATTGTCCATAACGAACACCATGTTCAGGCATAAGGGTGTCCATATGTGCTCTTGGCACCAGGACACCCTAGGTCGTAGTTCAATGATCGACTTTGTTGTCGTCTCATCTGATCTGCGGCCGCATGTCCTGGACACTCGGGTGAAGAGAGGGGCGGAGCTGTCAACTGACCACTACCTGGTGGTGAGTTGGCTCCGATGGTGGGGGAGGATGCCGGTCAGACCTGGCAGACCCAAACGTATTGTGAGGGTCTGCTGGGAACGTCTGGCAGAGTCTCCCGTAAGACGGAGCTTTAACTCCCACCTCCGGGAGAGCTTTGAACACGTTCCGAGGGAGGCGGGGGACATTGAGCCCGAGTGGGCCATGTTTCGCGCCTCTATTGTCGAGGCAGCTTATCGGAGTTGTGGCCGCAAGGTTGTTGGTGCCTGTCGTGGTGGCAACCCTCGAACCCGGTGGTGGACACCGGCGGTGAGGGATGCTGTCAAGCTGAAGAAGGAGTCCTATTGGGCCTTTTTGGCCTGTGGGACCCCGGAAGCAGCAGATAGGTACCGGCAGTCCAAGCGGCATGCGGCTCGGGTGGTTGCTGAGGCAAAAACTCGGGCGTGGGAGGAGTTCGGAGAGGCCATGGAGAATGACTTCCGTACGGCTTCGAGGCGATTCTGGTCCACCATCCGGCGTCTCAGGGGGGGAAAGCGGTACGCGACCAACACCATTTATGGTGGGGATGGCGTGCTGTTGACCTCAACTCGGGATGTTGTGAGTCGGTGGGCGGAATACTTCGAAGACCTCCTCAATCCTACTGGCACGTCTTCCACTGAGGAAGCGGAGCCTGGGGACTTTGGATCGGGCTCTCCAATCTCTGGTGCTGAGGTCGCCGAGGTGGTTAAAAAGCTCCGCGGTGGCAAGGCTCCGGGGGTGGATGAGATTCGTCCTGAGTTCCTTAGGGCTCTGGATGTTGTGGGGTTGTGTTGGCTTACGCGACTCTGCAATATCGCGTGGACATCGGGGGCAGTTCCCTTGGATTGGCAGACTGGGGTGGTGGTTCCCCTATTCAAAAAGGGGGACCGTAGGGTGTGTTCCAACTATAGAGGGATCACACTCTTAAGCCTCCCTGGTAAGGTCTATTCAGGGGTTCTGGAGAGGAGGGTCCGTCGGATAGTCGAACCTCGGATTCAGGAGGAGCAGTGTGGTTTTCGTCCTGGTCGTGGAACACTAGACCAGCTCTACACCCTCAACAGGGTCCTGGAGGGTGCGTGGGAGTTTGCCCAACCAGTTTACATGTGCTTTGTAGACTTGGAAAAGGCATTCGACCGCGTCCCTCGGGGGGTTCTGTGGCGGGTACTCCGGGAGTATGGGGTACCAGGCCCATTGATATGGGCTGTTAGGTCCCTGTACGACCGGTGTCAGAGCTTGGTCCGCATTGCCGGCAGTAAGTCAGGCTCGTTTCCGGTGAGAGTTGGACTCCGCCAAGGTTGCCCTTTGTCACCGATTCTGTTTATAACTTTTATGGACAGAATTTCTAGGCGCAGCCAAGGTGTTGAGAGGATCCGTTTTGGTGGCCTTAGAATCGCTTCTCTGTTTTTTGCAGATGATGTGGTCCTATTGGCTTCATCAGCTCGTGATCTACAGCTTTCGCTGGAGCGGTTTGCAGCTGAATGTGATGCGGCCGGGATGAGGATCAGTTCCTCCAAATCCGAGGCCATGGTCTTGAGCCGGAAAAGGGTAGCGTGCCCTCTCCGGGTCGGGGAGGAGGTCCTTACCCAAGTGGAGGAGTTTAAGTATCTCGGGATCTTGTTCACGAATGAGGGAAAACTGGAGCGTGAGATCGATAGGCGGATAGGTGCAGCGTCCGCAGTGAAGCGGGCGCTGTACCGGTCTGTCGTGGTGAAGAGAGAGCTGAGTCAAAAGGCAAAGCTCTCAATTTACCGATCGATCTACGTTCCCACCCTCATCTATGGTCATGAGCTTTGGGTTATGACCGAAAGAACAAGATCTCGGATACAAGCGGCTGAAATGAGTTTTCTCCGCAGGGTGGCTGGACTCTCCCTTAGAGATAGGGTGAGAAGCTCAGTCATCCGGGAGGGACTCGGAGTAGAGCCGCTGCTTCTCCACATCGAGAGGAGCCAGTTGAGGTGGCTCGGGCATCTGGTTAGGATGCCTCCTGGACGCCTCCCTGGTGAGGTGTTCCGGGCATGTCCCACCGGGAGGAGACCCAGAGGAAGACCCAGGATACGCTGGAGGGACTATGTTTCTCGGCTGGCCTGGGAACGCCTTGGGATTCCCCCAGAGGAGCTGCTCCAAGTGGCTGGGGAGAGGGAAGTCTGGGCCTCCCTACTTAGGCTGCTACCCCCGCGACCCGACCCCGGATAAGCGGAAGAAAATGGATGGATGGATGGATGTTGCGCGCAGCCAGGCTTTTAAAATATAACAAATAATCTCTAACTTTTACGTGCAGCTAAAATGTTAAGAGGAGTGATTCCTATATGGGTCAGGTGGACACCTGAAAATCCAGTCTGCTGGTATAGCTCAAAGCGTAAATGCATTGTTGTTTTGACCCGGCGAAGCGGGTTCGCTTCCCGCCTGGGACAAAGTTATTTTACTTTTTTTTTCTTTATTCACATTTTCTTTTAAATAAAAAGGAGTTTGTTTGGTTAACAAACTCCTTTTTATTTACTCCAATAAAAATAAAAAAAGTAAAATAACTTTGTCCCAGGCGGGAAGCGAACCCGCTTCGCCGGGTCAAAACGACAATGCATTAACTCTTTGAGCTATACCAGCGGACTGGATTTTCAGGTGTCCACCTTACCCATATAGGAATCACTCCTCTTAACATTTTAGCTGCACGTAAAAGTTAGAGATTATTCGTTATATTTTAAAACCCTGGCTGCGCGCAACAGTTAGACAATATTAGTTATTGTTTAATGACATTCAGGTCGCGCTGAAAGGCGGAAATGGGTGTGCGCTTCGTGTTATTTACGTTGTAACATAAGCTGATTTGTGATCAGTTATTAACAAAAATTTAACTCAGAAACACTAATTCAGCTAACAATTGTTTTAGGGGTTTCTCGTTTCTGTAGTTAAATTTGAATGAAATTCAACCCTCGCGCTGAGGTTGTTTGAATGAGTCCCGCCCCTGCTGCAAACAACGAATCAAATGAGAGCAGTACATGACGTGAAACTGGGTCCGTACGGGGCTCGGCCCGATAGAACCACGGTGGACATGGTTCCAGAACAAGGGTGGATCCCGGGCGGAAAAGGTAAATGCGAAGACGCCGAACCCGGGTTAGAAGCTGGGAGAGCCGGGGAGGGCTGGCCAATGCGTAAACGGCTTATGTGTCCCTGTGATGGACTTGCGACCCGTCCAGGTTGCACCCCGCCCCTCGCACAGTGATTGCTGGACATGGGGCACGGGCGACCCCCATGACCATAAATGGAAGAAGCGGGTAAAAGATAATGGATGGATTGATGGATGGATGGATGATTGGTAACTCTAAATTGTCTCTAGATGTGAGCGAGAGGGTGAATGGTTGTTTGTCTTGTTTGTCTTTATGTGTCCCAGTGACAGAGTTGCAACTTGTCCAGGGTGTCCCCGCCCCTCGCACAGTGATTGCTGGATATGGGCACCAGTGACCCCCATGACCCAAAATGGAAGAAGCGGGTAAAAGATAATGGATGGATGGAACTAAAGTCCATTTGTTTTTGTCTTGAAAGTTTTTGTATTTTTCATTATAGCCATGTTTACCTATTACATAATACAACTGCATGCCATACACCTACTACTATTACTCTGCTGCCATCAAGTGGCTGAAAATGATGCTGCTCAATGTTTTTTCAGTCAGAATGAATGAAAACTGTCATATTTCAGCCAAAAATTGGTTCATAAATATGGGGGAATCCATAAATATGTCGCTTCAGCCTATAAGTCGCAGGACGTGTAAATTACGTAATAAAGTGTGACTTATAGGGCGGTAAATACGGTAATCCAATGTCAAAACCCAATTTAGGTGTTTTGGCACTTTTATGTGATTTATCTTGTTTGATGTCTGTATTGTGTTGATATGTGCCTATGCTGGCTGTGTTTCTACTATTGTCTTTTGTTGTTTTCATTACCACAAGCTGCCGCTTTATGACTTATCAAAGTGTTTATCTTGATCTTGAAGAAAGCTAGTGCAACAAAGGGGAAGAATGA
Source organism: Garcialebias charrua (assembly GCA_038048925.1). Taxonomy (NCBI): domain Eukaryota; kingdom Metazoa; phylum Chordata; class Actinopteri; order Cyprinodontiformes; family Rivulidae; genus Garcialebias; species Garcialebias charrua. The sequence continues at coordinate 44,332 of JBBPBX010012897.1, forward strand.
AAGAAAGAGATGAAGGAGGCAAAAGAATGACCACATGTGGGGAAGACATAACAGCAATGAAAAACAGAAAGTATTTGAAAGAGAGAGAGAGAGGGGAAAGAATGCAGTACAGGCGGAAAAATAAAAATGTAAGGAAGACAAAAGAAAACAAAGGCAGGTGAGAAAGAGTGAGATGTGGGCCATTCATAAGCAGACTTCTCCAAAGGATTGCGAGCCAGCACACCTGCTACTATTCACTTCAGAGGAAATAGACACTCTGTGGAAGAGAGGCTCCTGGCCTCAGGACAAAACCGCTGCAGTGCCAAATTAGAAACAGGAAGGACTGTGGGTAAGGCTCAGATTAAAAATGTACTCCCCACATGGACTCAATATACTGCAGCCCTGGTCCCATTCTGGAAACCTAAAACCCAACAGAACTATTTTATGTCCCAGTCAACAGAACACTTGGTGTTTGCATAGTGACACTATGGAGCTGCAGTCCAATGTCAACCCCTGCATGTTAGTAAACTGTAGCATTCTGAATACTGCCCATTCTAATAGGAGAAAGAAGCTTCTTAGTATATCTACAGTGTACTTTGTGTAGAACTACCTGTAGATCTTCAGGTTTTGCTGTCACAAATGGGAATACATAGTAGTGTTGCATCATTAAAACTTGTCTTAAAAATTATTAGTTCTGCACAAGTGACAGTTTACAACATACAGTATATGTAATGTACAGTAGAACCATGTGGATGTAAAGAAAAACAGTGGTTTTCCTTTTATTATTTTTAAATTATATAACATTTATCAGCATCAGAGCAAGATGATGTGGTGTTCAAGAAAATGAATACACCAAAAAATGAGGACATTGTGCACTTTTCTAAACAGATGAGTAGAACTATGTTGTCAACAGGGAGCTAGCAAGAATCAATGATTTATAATGCACTTTTTATTAAGTTACTCTAGTCTGAGGTCTGGGAATGTACATGAAAGAAATACTAACATTGATATATGTATTCTACCAGCCCCTTGCAGCTTTTGGTTTTGCAACCCTTCTGCATACAGAAATTATAATGATTTTTTTGAATTTTTACAGTATGTAAGAATGTTAGTTTTAAAGTTATAACACACACACATGCACACATACACACATACACACATACACACATACATACATACATACATACATACATACATACATACATACATACATACATACATACATACATACATACATACATACATACATACATACATACATACATACATACATA